>OY986040.1:91860921-92055921 GCA_963920215.1 Nineta flava | reverse complement strand
CTTATTGAAATAAAATAACCTGACGTTTCGAAAACCTTAAGTTCCCATTTTCAAAGGTTTAAAGATCAAAGACACAAATTGTGACATGAAAATAATAATGATAAAAAAGAAGATAAAGAAAAGCAGAGAATAAATTTAAACAAAACCATTAACAGCAAAAATAAAAAATGTACAAATATGTCAAAAAACATGACATACAACCCAAATTGGATTTTGTGTGCAAATACCACAAAGAATACAAAATAACTCAACCACAAAAAAATTTTTTAAGAGCCAAAAAGATCACAATATAAGCAATATAAACCGATATAATTAAAACCATTTGCCAAATACAGAAAAACAACAATCGAAAAATTATAAAAAATGAACAGCCATTTAGAAAAATGAACATAATATATGAACGAACTTGTATATTTATTATTATATATTAATATTGATAAAACTTATTGAAATAAGTAGGATATGTAACTTATTAATAAATAGGATATGCAATAGATTAAATTATGATAATACAACGAAAAAGAATGAAACTTGAAAATTATGGACAATTAGATTAACTGAGATGGAAAAACAGAAAACTACCAAAAATCTTTGTAGATCCAAAAACAACAACCAAACCATAAAAAAAAAAGTTTTCTCGTTAATTAGAGCAATTTTTTTATCATTATTCAAGTAAATATGTATATTTATATATATATATATATATATATATATATATATATATATATATATATATATATTTATACATGTATATATATATACTTATATACATATATATATATATTTATATATATATATATATATATATATATATATATATATATATATATATATATATATAATAATAATAATAATAATAATAATAATAATTCTTTATTTAGTAGACCGTTACAGAAACAGTATAAATTGCGTCAACTTCAGTTACTAATAATTAAAAATCAGAATTTAATAATTCACTTAAATCATAATGACATCGAGCAATCAAATATTTGCGAAGTATTTTCTTAAATTTGATCCTCGGTTGATCATTTATCTCGCATGGTATTTTATTAAAGATTCTGATCATCAAATTCCTGCAGTTTTTATGGAAAACTGTGTATGCACTTTGGCATATGACCAATTTATTATTGTTCCGTGTGCTGTAGTCATGTGTACATTCATTCGACTTGAACAATGCAAAATTTTGTTTGACAAAGCATGCACATGCAAGTATATGCATGTCAACAACAGTCATTATGTTTAAAGCTCTGAAGTGAGGTTTGCATGTTTCCCTAGGTCCGATTCTAGCTATAATGCGGACACTTACCCCAAAATTCTAACCCAAATTTAAGATTTGAAGCAATATAACCGTGATATGCCGATAACACCACGTCCAGCGAAACAACTTTAGCTAAACATTGGAGCAGGTAGCAATACTTTGATATTTTTTTGAGTAAATAGCTTATATGG
Organism: Nineta flava; assembly: GCA_963920215.1. NCBI lineage: Eukaryota > Metazoa > Arthropoda > Insecta > Neuroptera > Chrysopidae > Nineta > Nineta flava. Next base: position 92,054,472 of record OY986040.1, on the reverse strand, counting down.
TCTTTCCAATTGAGACAGTTGTCCAGCAGCAGGCCAAGAAATTTAACGTTTTATATATATATATATATATATACAATTTTCTCGACACTGTAGTAAGTATTACTAGCTTATGGGCAGAAAATAATAACTATCACTCAGAACTTATGTATTAATCTTTAACGCCAATTTGGGCGTGTTAAGCCAATATGGACATATGGAATTCAACTTAAGGACGTTCCCAAAGAGTAGTCGTGTTCAACTTAAAAAAAATTTCATTGTGTAAACTACAATAGATCAAATAAAATATAGTACACATTCAGTATACATTCAGTTTCTCCATAGGTTAGCTGTAGGTTTTTGTAAATCAAAAATTAACAATTATAATAAATCAAATATTCTGTTATATTGATTAATTCTATTAAGCATTAAGTTAACGTAATAAATAATAGATAATTATCAATTTTAAAGCATAATTTGTAATATAATTTAAAATGTTTTATTATTTTTTACCGACTAGTAATTTTTTTTAAATCTAAGACTTTTGCGATAATGTTTTTATTTTTGATTATTCGCGGCTTGTTATTATCTAATTTTTCCGTAAATAATTTTATAATAGCATTTTCACCTTCTTCATTATACTTTTTGTTTAAATTATCACATGAAATATCATTTGAAGCTAGTTTTTTGCATATGTTAATAGAAATAAGATCTTTCAATTCAGCCAACATTCGTAAATTGATTCTAAATTATCACATGAAATATCATTTAAAGCTAGTTTTTTGCATATGTTAATAGAAATAAGATCTTTTAATTCAGCCAACATTCGTAAATTGATTCTACTTTTATCAGAATTAGATAATTCTTGCAAATAATAATCACAATTTTTGTACGAATTTAAAAAATTTTTTTGTAAATTCAAATTGTTTATCAAATTTCTAGGGTCACAAGGGTCTAGGAAATCTTTACTTAAAGTTTCTAATTTAAATTGACCATGATCTCTTCTATCAACTAAAAGGGTTCGGAATAAAGTCAACGTATCCACAAACCCTGGAATCCAATCTAATACCAATAGATAATTTATATAAAATTGTTCGAAAAATTCCAAAGCATTCAAAATTTTGTAAGTTTCAACTTTTTTATCTGTATAGAACAAGTCTCCATATTTTTGGTAAAGTTGACTAACAGCGCTGGCTGACGGTGAAATTTTGGTCTTAGTATGTACGTAGACATTGAAAATTTTACAATCACAGATAGCTGCAATTTGTAAAATGTGTACATTTGCAGCAAACCCGGTGGTTTCGGAAATCAAAATATACGACTTTTGTCTTATTTGGTAGTATATTATTATCATTATTATCATGGTTTTTAGATATGTAATTAATTAATCCGCTCATTCCATAATTACTCAAGTCGTCTCAGTTTCTTAGCTTTAGACTGACTAAGAATTGCTTGCTTCTTACGTTTAGAAAAAAATGTTTGGGGTGAACCACCCTTATCACTTAGGGGTATGAAAAATAGATAACGATTGATTCTCAGACCTACCGAATATACATATAAAATAAACCTAGATCAAGCCGTTTCGGTGGAGTATGGCAACTAACATTGTGACACGAGAACTTTAAGTACAATATTACAGACTTACCTAGGACTACGGTTGAGTTGTTATATCAGAAACTTTATTACTTACCAGCCCAGTGTTAACTAAATTACATTTAGTACAAGCTTCACATATTAATTTGAAGTAAATATGAAGTCCTTCTCTCTTAAAATCTTTTAACTTTTCCATGTCTAAAAGACTTTTGCAGTTGGTACATTTGCGGTTCTTTGCTAATTCCCCCAATGTAACTATACAGTTTTCATCGGGAATTTCAGAACTTGTTTCATTGAGTTTCATTTTTTTTTTGCCTCAGGCATACGCGCAAGAGCTTTAACTATTTTATCACTGTTTTTTTTTACGAATCTACCATTCTTCAAACAGGAACTCATTATTATATTACTTGTACTATCGAATATAAAAAAATAACCTTCAAAAATTTTACAGCATGTCAACAGTATAAAAATAATCTAAGTTAAAATGACATGTTGCCTGATCGGAGAAACGACGCAATGAACGTATTTTTGAATTTCTACGTATGCAAGCAGCGGCAAAATATAACACTGTTGGATCTATTGTAGTTTACATAATGGAATTTTTTTTAAATTTGAGCACTTAAACAATATTTATAAGATAACAAATACCGCTTGCTTATGTTAGTTTTGTAGAAATATATTTGTTATATCTTCAATTACTTATTCTCAGTTTTTTAAAAGAATCTAAATAAAATTACTATTGATATTTAATAAAACGTGTGTGACATCAATCGGGGTATGTTTTATATGGTAAACATACAAATTTTAACTGTCAATATTTACAAATTTAGTACCGTAAGGACCATTAAAAAATTATTCTACGTGTGGAAGATTCTTTTAACTACATTTATTCAAAATTACAGAAGAATCTGAAGAAAACTGATTTTCTTGGGAACGTCCTTAAGTGTACAACTTCAAATTCTGACATTGGAATTCTTGAAAGATTTCCATCTAAAATACTTCGTGATTTAACAGATGCTCCCTATTTCATGCCGAATAGTCAATTTTGTGAAGTCCTTATAGTGAACACAGTGAATAGTGAGATAGTTAAATTTAGTGCAAAGTATTTAGAAAAACTAGAATCGTATTCAAACACATTAACCGTATACCTGCTTGACAACAGTGAATAAATTCCCCCATCAACTTTTTTAAACAGACTCACTTCTTTCTACTTTTGGCAATTTCCCGAGCTACAAATGTACTCGGCCATTTCAATTAAAAGTTTATTGTTTTTCAACATACTTACCTTGAAACTTGGCTTAAATTTTTCTCGAATATCTTTTGTTTCGCATAATGACGTCATTTGAAACCAATTATTTTATTGATCGAAGCCAGACTGAATGCATTTGAAACGTGGTGCATCAGAAGAATGCTAAAAATAAAGTGGACGGAGAAATTAAGTAACGTTGAAGTATTCCGTAAAGTTAAATATGAAAGATGTTTAGTTAAATGAATTAGAAAGAGAATATTGGGATACTTCGGACATATATACAGAGAAAATAGATACGAACTTCAGAGACTAATTATGTGCGGTAAAATGGATGGCTTTGCATCAAGGGACAGAAAGCGGATCACGTGGATCTCGAATATTAAAAAATATTCAAACTTTAAATCGTTCTACAATTTAAAGTCGGCCGCAATGAACAGAATTCGATGAGATCGAGTGGTCTCCAAAATCTTGTAATAGGATATGGAACCTCATGATGATATATATATATATATATATATATATATATATATATATATATATATATATATATATATATATATATATGTATATATATATATATATATGTATATATATATATATATATGTATATATATATATATATATGTATATATATATATGTCGGAAATGTATAATTGTGATTATGGTCGTTTGAACCAGTATATATGTAGTCAGGCATTGTTGTTTTTATAAAATACAAACACTTACCAATTTTCCAATAACACACTGAGAAATGCATTTTCACAAACACGCACTAGTCTACAATAATACCCGGTGTCCCGCACTTTCACAATCAGTAATTACAATTAGTTCAACCTACGACACAGTAAGTTGGCTCCAGTTAACAATACAGATACAACACGAATAATACTAACAAATGCCATACCACGGTTATCTCATCAATAAACATAATTAATTATACTAGTCCAAAAGGGCTACCAACAATCCAAACACTATTTCCATGTGATGCTATTTTCATGTAACTTTCAGCAGAGTTCAGTTGATACTAATACGCAACTGCACGATACGGTCTGTACTCGGGTGCTGTCCTCTCAGAACTGACTGTCCTGCTTCCTTTTTGAAACTCCTCCCCCTTCCTTGATGTTTGTAAAAATATTGGAAAGGGGTCATTCTATTACTCCATTATATTTTATGTACCATCTCTGGTATATCACACAAATAGGTTTTTTAACATCCGTACCGTACAATTTGCGTCTAAGTAGAGAGCCGCACGTGCTCCCTTCGACCGAACCCTTACTTACTGTGTTAATTGATAATCTTAAAGCAATTATTCTTTATTGCACTTTTAGACAATTTATGTTATTCTAAGAATATATAAGTATTGATAATATCTAATTTCCGGACCTCTATGTCTGCAGGTTCCTTTATGTCGGACATACTGTAATAAAATAAACCTTTTCTTAAAAAATAGTTTCTTTGTACTTATAAATGTAAGCGCACAATAAATATCCGGCACGGCCATTCTGACGATCACACGTCCCCGGGTGTATCCAAAACTTTAGCGTTGTTTGGCGTTAGACTCGATATTATAGATATTACATTTCACTTAAATCATAATCCATAAACTTAGTAGTCCAGTCCAGCAGCCGAGGATGATAGATAGAATTTGTTTAATGAAACTAATTTTTATTTTATTTTTTTTTATTTTTATTATCTCAAGTGCCAGTTACATCCTATGAGCTATCAATCTAATGTAATGAAACTGTTACTCTCATGCTTACACATAATCACATCTAAATTTCTTTAGACCCCGTTACTGAATACTTCGTGTAAGGCTTAATTCATTTTACAAAATGCTTACACATAATCACATCTAAATTTCTTTAGACCCCGTTACTGAATACTTCGTGTAAGGCTTAATTCATTTTACAAAATGCTTACACATAATCACATCTAAATTTCTTTAGACCCCGTTACTGAATACTTCGTGTAAGGCTTAATTCATTTTACAAAATGCTTACACATAATCACATCTTAATTTCTTTAGACCCCGTTACTGAATACTTCGTGTAAGGCTTAATTCATTTTACAAAATGCTTACACATAATCACATCTTAATTTCTTTAGACCCCGTTACCATATGTATGGTGTGTGGGAAAATCATGGGAACCCCATTACTGAATACATCGTGTAAGGCTTAATTCATTTTACAAAACGCTTACACATAATCACATCTAAATTTCTTTAGACCCCGTTACCATATGTATGGTGTGTGGGAAAATCATGGTAACCCCATTACTGAATACGTCGTGTAAGGCTTAATTCATTTTACAAAATGCTTACACATAATCACATCTAAATTTCTTTAGACCCCGTTACCATATGTATGGTGTGTGGGAAAATCATGGTAACCCCATTACTGAATACGTCGTGTAAGGCTTAATTCATTTTACAAAATGCTTACACATAATCACATCTAAATTTCTTTAGACCCCGTTACCATATGTATGGTGTGTGGGAAAATCATGGTAACCGTGTAAGGCTTAATTCATTTTACAAAACGATTGTCAGTGCTCATCAGAGCTCTCTACTGAATCGTTTTCAACATCGTTATCAGAATCACAGACATCTAACTCTCTAGGAATGTAACCCTCCGGCATGCATCTCAATTTATCATGACTGTATTTGTAAGCCCTTTTACCTTTTACTGTTTTTTTTTTAAAGTGTATCTATCTCCTTCTAAAACCTCTGCCACTACAAATGGGCCCCTAAATTTCGGTTCTAATTTAGTTTGGTTTCTTTCTTCTCTTTTTAACAATACAAAATCACCAATATTGAATTTAATTATTTTTGCTTTAGTTTTATCGAATCTTTTTTTTTTTTTTTTATCGTATCTAGCATTAGCTTTTATATTATCTACGGCCTGCTGTGTCACCTTGGAGATATCGTGAGGTCTCGCTACATTACGAATTTATAACTCTAAAGGACTGGATTTAGTTACACGATTGATAGTACTATTAAAACCCAATTGTGTTTCTCCTATCGCGTCTTTCTACGACCGTGCAATGGTTTATACAGATATTTCGCCATTCCTTCAAATCAAAATTACTCATAAAGCCCCTCAAGCGCTTTATCCCAGTCCAAGTGCATAATTGACTGATGCACACCCTAATAACGGATCAACGAAACCCCTTGAAGCGATGGCAAACAATAAGCTTTTTACATTTCTCCGAGTTTTGCGGAAAAGGATACAAGATCGCAACTCGTATGTTTTTCGCGATGTCTTCCGCAATCACATCGTTCTGTAACCCGGTAACAATTTTCTAGATTTGACGATCGCGACGTTGTTCGGTTAATAACGAATCTTCCGACTCTCAGCTAGATTAATTTCCTTTTCTTTTCTTTTATTTACTATTTTATTATTAACATCTATTGGATTTCGTCAAAGGAAATCTACAAGAGTCATTCGTTTACCCGCACGATATATAATTTCAAAAGTAAAGGACTACAAGAAAGCCCATTATCTGTGGACTTGATCATTTAAATTTGCTATATTTTGAGATACTTTTAATGAGTTACAATATGCAATGACCACAAATTTCCGTCCGTGTAAATAATGTCGAAAATGTTTTAATGAGTTTACTACAGCTAAAGTTTATAGTTCATAAGAATGATCTTTACTTCGATCTTTTGCCTTAACATAGCCCTAAACCCATTATAGCTAGCGTCAGTATGGAACTTAATAGGGTAATTAGAATCAAAGATAATTGATACGAGTTCTTTTGTTAGAACATATATTACTTTTGGCGTATTTTCTCATGTTTATCTTGCAATGATATACCAGGAACTGATCCCACTTCTGATGTCGGAAATGTATAATTGTGATTATGGTCGTTTGAACCAGTATATATGTAGTCAGGCATTGTTGTTTTTATAAAATACAAACACTTACCAATTTTCCAATAGCACACTGAAAAATGCATTTTCACAAACACGCACTAGTCTACAATAATACCCGGTGTCCCGCACTTTCACAATCAGTAATTACAATTAGTTCAACCTACGACACAGTAAGTTGGCTCCAGTTAACAATACAGATACAACACGAATAATACTAACAAATGCCATACCACGGTTATCTCATCAATAAACATAATTAATTATACTAGTCCAAAAGGGCTACCAACAATCCAAACACTATTTCCATGTGATGCTATTTTCATGCAACTTTCAGCAGAGTTCAGTTGATACTAATACGCAACTGCACGATACGGTCTGTACTCGGGTGCTGTCCTCTCAGAACTGACTGTCCTGCTTCCATTTTGAAACTCCTCCCCCTTCCTTGATGTTTGTAAAAATATTGGAAAGGGGTCATTCTATTACTCCATTATATTTTATGTACCATCTCTTGTATATCACACAAATAGGTTTTTTTAACATCCGTACCGTACAATTTGCGTCTAAGTAGAGAGCCGCACGTGCTCCCTTCGACCGAACCCTTACTTACTGTGTTAATTGATAATCTTAAAGCAATTATTCTTTATTGCACTTTTAGACAATTTATGTTATTCTAAGAATATATAAGTATTGATAATATCTAATTTCCGGACCTCTATGTCTGCAGGTTCCTTTATGTCGGACATACTGTAATAAAATAAACCTTTTCTTAAAAAATAGTTTCTTTGTACTTATAAATGTAAGCGCACAATAAATATCCGACATATATATGTATATATATATATATATATATATATATATGTGTGTGTATATATATATATATATATATATATATATATATATATATATATATATATATATATATATGTACAAGTTTTAGCGATAGTGATTTTTAACATCTAATAGGTAGGATCGATGGACATTTGAAGAAATTTTTTCGAAATTCCAACATTGGTGCAAAAACAAGAGCTGCATTTCCTTTGGAGGAAATTCGCTAATATCGCTAATATATGATTTTAGTATTTGCAAAAATTAAATTTATTAATAGCCAAAATAAAACGATATATAACGATTATTGTTTATAGCTACTATGGAAACGACAATCAATATTGACATTTCAAAATTAAAACAAAATTTTAATAAACTGATATTATGGTTATCTTATTGAAGTAGAGTTTCGTGGAAATGACAAAATCACAAATTTTAACCAACTCCAAAAAAAGAAATATGGTCGTTAATTTGCAATAGAAAAATATTTAGTCCAGAAATAAAACTCGTGCTATGCTAAGTTTGACCAAATTACACACAGTATAGAAAATTTCTTCAAAATCGGTTACGTAGTTTCGGAGTCCATTCACCGTAAACATGTGACACGAGATTTATATATATATATATATATATATTTATATATATATATTATATATATATATATATATATATATATATATATATATATATATATATATATATATATATATATTATATATATATATATATTATATATATATATATATATATATATTGTGACGGTAGTTTCACCACCTTGGAATCAACAAGGTGATGGCTAGCCGACAAATTGTAGCACCAATTCGAAACAACAAAAAAACAAAAATTATGTTGGGCGCCAGGTTTTTATAGAGTACCACTCACGATTATGACACGGCAGCTCGTCAACCCTTGCTCTGGGTGGCAGGTCAAAAAGGTGGACACTCGTCTGATTATAAGTAAACAAATAAACAAAATTACGAAACAAAAAAAATAAATTATTTATTCACGATAACAAAAAAAAAATCAAATATTTAACAACAAAATAAAATGAAACTCGAATTTAACAATAAAAAAAAATACAATTCGAAAAGAAAAGAAATTTACTTCGCAATACGATTTAAAACAAATATTTCACATAAACACGCTCACACGCAAAAAAAATTACAACCAAACCTCGCTCGTATTAATCCAAAAATCACGATTAAAATTTAAAAAAAAATAATAATAATGTTCAACAAAAATAGTTTCGCAGTTTAAAACAAAATGCAGTATCAACAATTTAACAGTTACGATACGAATCGTACGGCTTTCGAAATCAGAGTCTCTTGTCCCTCGCAAAGTCCGTCACAAGAAAACAAACAAAACAACACACAAACAACACTGTTTTTTTTCACATTTTTTTAAATTCCTTAACAATTTCGTCACTGCAAGTTTAAATCTGAGCACCAGGGTTGGCTTTTGAACTATTAACATTTTACAATATTCACTTGATTTGCTAACTTGGTAATGTGGATGATGCTATTTTGTTTTTCACCACTCATCATTAATTCATCCAATAAAGTATGCTTTTTCAAGCTTGAATATTAAGTCCAATATACACCTCCAACATTTCCATCCAACAACTCAACACAACGACGTACTATTTCCAATGTTAACAATTCATTATCCTTTTCATCCATCGTATTACAGAAATAGAAACTTGCATATCGTTTATAAACATTTTTTTTTCTAATTGTTCATCGCAAACGCAACTAGTCCAAAACAATTGTACACTCGAACTTTATTTTAACGTCACTACGTTTTCAACCAGTTCATAATACAGGCCTGTTAAATTTAGCCTTAAAATACAGTAAACAGTCGACGAACGGTAGTGGATGTAACCCACCTCCATACAAATAGTCGGCTCCTCGTACACCATTCCAACCTCCATGTCGATGATTGAGCGAGATCGGTAATTATTTAATGCGTGCGAACTTAAAAAAATAAAATAAATAAATACAAATAATTATAATTAATGTCAACAGCGACATCGGATTTCGAAGCCGTTCTCTTCGTTTCTGGCCCGGTGTCCTTCGGCACCAGCGACCAGTCACGTCGAATCCACGAAAAATATAAAAAATAAATAAAAGACATTCAACGCACGGTTGAACACTTTTCAACCGTTACAATATATATAATATATATATAATATATATATAATATATATATATATATAAATACGTTTATGTGTCTGTGGACTCTACTCTCTAGCGGTCACAGTTTTATTCCAATTGGAATTAAATTTGGTATTTGAGGCGCTTTTGTTATTCAAAAGGTTCGTTAATGGATAAAATCGGGTAAAAAGGAAGGAGGGTTAAGAGGGAGGGGGAAACACAAAATTTGTCATATCTTCCTTAATATTCGAAAAATTGAAAAGTAAGGAGTAAAGTTGTAGGTACAAAATTTTACTGTAATTTTTTTCATTTTTCTACACTAATATTGACAGAAATAATCACAATTAAAGATTGAGAGGTAAAATTCTAAATACCTCTATTAGAGTCTGGAAAAATTGATATGGTAACGAATTGTAGCAATCTTGATTTTCTACACCTTCATTCATTACACATTTTTCGACTTTTATAATATTAAGAGAGATATAAAAAAAATCACTATACTAAAAAGCTAAAAATAAAATTATACAGATTTAATTCAAAAGCACTTAACGTCCAAACCTATTACGTATAATTTTTATACCCAGTATATGTAAATATACAAGGTGTATTAAGTTTTTTCACGAGTTTGTAACGCTTAAAAATATTGATCGTAGGCATGAATGTTTGGTATATGTGTTCATAAAATTCGTCGCATGTCCGTCTGTCTGTCTGTGGACACGATAACTCAAGAACGAAAAGAGATTATGAGCTGAAATTTTATGTATGTGTTCTGGAGCAAAAAAGGAAATTCAAGTTCGTTAATGGCAAAATCGGACTATGTCTCCGCAAAATGGGCAAAACTGTTTATCTTTGAAACCGTTAGAACGTGTTTCCCTTCGCTGGGGGAGGGGGAGGGGATATATACATTTTTGAAACCGTAAGAGATATAAACAAATTTTTTAACAAAAAATGTTCTTTTTAAAATAAACAACTTTTGTTTGAAAAATGTTTTCATAAACTCAATACTTTTCTTATTATTTGTGATTAAAGATTTCTCGGGAACCGAATTGTTCAATTGAACAATTCGAATACGCAGAATTGTTAACAACTCAATCATTGATACACAACTCAGTATATACTGGGTATTCAAACAATTAACTCAGTTAGTTGTTACATTACTTGTAATAAATTATTATTGTTGGTATGTGATCCCCTCATCAGATTAAGGCTTGGTGATAATGACCATCTTGAGAGCATACCTTTTCAAACAAGACAAGAATTTTCAAAATCGATTTACAATTGACGAAGAAATCTGTGAACATACATAATAAAAAAATACATACAGTCGAACATAGAATCTCCTCCTCTGTTTTTGGAGTCGGTTAAAATTTTAGTTGATTTTGTCATTTCCACAGGAACTATACTTAAATAACTATAAAATTATTTTATTAAAATTTTATTTCAATTTTCAAATATCACATTTGATTGTCGTTTCCATAGTAACTATAGACTAACTATAATTGCGCACTATAAATGGTTATATATAGTTGTATTTTGGCTATTAATAAATTAAAATTTTGCGAATTTTAAAATCAAATCAGATATGATTTTTTATTTTGATCACACTAAAATGATGACCGCTAGAGAGTGATTTATGTATTCTTAGGAAATTCGCTAAGTTGAAGCAGCTCCTGCGTAACGAAATTTTTTTCTTTACAGGAACATTTACTGTATTGCAACGCACAATTACTTTAAGTTATTGCCTTTCATAAAATATTATGTATAATATTATTAAATATATATTATATAGAAAACATCGACAATATTTTGCTTAGAGGCATTATCTTTATATATTTTGCTATCGATATTTTCTTATGTTTCACAAGAATCTTTATGGAATAGTAATAACATATAATGTTTATTTGAAATGTCTATTCAATAACTTTATCTTTCGGGTGCTTGAGTTTGCCTGAAGTGGAAATTATTTTACTTTTTGTATCGATTTTTATGACTCCATACGACTGTAATACTAAGATGTTAAAAATAGTGTAAATCAGTCAGTGATAAAAAATGTTGACTGGTAAATTTTGCTTCAGAAATGTTCATTTAACTTTCCGTTTATTCAACAGTACGATAACTAAATAACGTGGTCTCTTTAAGAAATCTGCTTTTTACGAAGACCCTAGACATTTCATGAAATGTTGGCGTATTGTGTAAACATGAAAAGTTACATGTAGTGTCTATATGTTTCGTGAAAAACTCATTTATCGATCATCTTACTTCGCGATCATCTTCGTGAAAAAACAGATTTCTCAATGAGACCACGACATATATACATCTAAAACATTTAATGAATTTATTGGTGAAGTGTGACCTTGTATATATTGAGTTCATTATCAGTACATGAACTGTTTAGTTTAAATCGTTTTAAGGAAAGGGAGGGCTTATAGAGGGAACGGGAAAGGTTGGTTTGGACTTCTCCCTAAAATTTAGTAAAATTTTTAATAAGTAAAGTTCTAGAAAACAAGTTTTATTAAAATTAATCATTTGATCTTTTTTTCTCAAATTGTAAAAGTTAAGAGGAATATTTACAAATTTAATGGTTTAATACTTGATTATTTTGATAATTATTTTAAGTTTATATAAATTTAATTAATCTTAAGAAATCTGCAAATCTGCTAAATATATCGATGTAAATATCGATGTATCGAAGATATTCTAACTGTGCCGACTAGATATCAAATTGTTATTATTATTTAGGTTTTTTTTTGATAATACTATTTACGTTATGCACTGCCTTCTGAAAGGATATCTTGTTGAAACAAATCGGAAATTTTTTGATACACCTTTAATATTTTGACAAACTTGTTTTTTTTTACATTCTTTTAGAAAGAGAACTTTCTAGAACAATCACTTTCTTTCCAGACACGATCGTATTCAGAGGGGTTATTTAAAGTTATTTCATAATTAAAATATTAATTGACCCGACTGAGATGCGAACCATTCATCGTAGCATTATTATATGTACCGATTCTATATTATAACAAAAGTGTTTATATAATATAGTAGCCCTACTATTACCCTACTTAGGCCTATTTTAGATACTATTTTTGCACAAGCAAAATAAATCTGAATTTATACTTTTTATAAAATCAACTATATTACGATTTTGTTTTTCAATTTGACACTGACTAAAAACACTCCTTGCATAAAGAGAAAAATATACATATAATATGTTTTTAAACAGATGTCTTTTTTTTTAAATTTACGATTTCATTTTGAATTTAGATAGAGAGAGAGATACATCTTGGGGTCTAAAAAGTATTGCACTTCGTCCTTATGGTTCATTGTGCTCCCTAATTCAGTCCGACGAGATTCACTTCTCCCAAATGTTGGCAATGGCCAGAAGCTTGCTTATCAGGTCTTCCTGAAGGTTCATATATTCGGGGTGAGATTTTGAACTTAGAAAGATAGATAGATTGTTGAGGCTGCCCTGGACGGTCTATACTTCGACCATAAGGTCCATTGTGATGCCTAAGGATGTGAGGATGTGAGTGGTGTGGAAGGAATGTGTGAGTAGACTAAGAACTGGCAGGATATGCGGCTGCAGCCGACTCTAATAGGACCTATGCCAATATTCATTTGGAGTTCGTGAAGGAAACTGCAGAAAACTTTCTCAAGCATAGCCGGTTACTTCGTTCTTCTTCATACGCCGACAATTTAGTCAATTAACCACCCCTTTTTTTATAATTGACAAATTGCCGATGTCGGGATTCGAACCCATAACCTTCCAGTTTCCAAGTATGCATACTGCGCAACTTAACTTTTGAACTTAAGTTTTGATATGTAATCAAAATTATCTGTTGGTAGTACCAAAAATTATTTTAAATCATTTTCCTACAAAACAACGAGCATGATGATGTCAAGAGTTTAGTCCTATGTTTGTTAAGGTGGAAAATATTAATCGTAGGAAGTAAAACTGGTATAGATATTCACAGTACGTTTTAACTACTACATTTACAGGTGTTCGACAGTTAGCCCGATGAACACAATAATTAAAAAACGAAAAACGATAACGATCAGGATTATTTGGAGCATCTCCTGGAGCTGAAAAGTGAGTTCGAGCTCTAACATGGGCAAAATCGGTTTATGCATCCATGCACAAAAATATTTTTGTTGAACGTAAACATCAAATAAAAGTTTAAATAGTTTAACTTTTTTTAATACAACTCTGGTTTGAAAATTTATTTCATAAAATGCTTTTGTCCAGTTTCCGCTAAAAAATCTGTCATTACTAGTAGATTTAAGGTTGGTGTGAAAGCTCAATTTAATGACAGGTTCTTCAAAATTTGACAGCTTATTATTTCAATAATAAAGAATATCAAAATTTGTCAAAAGTTGATTCTATTTTAGTTTTTGATTAAAAAATGTTAAAGTTACGATTTTTAACAGATTTTTACATAGGCTAATTGGACTCGTCAGTAAAAACATGATTACAAAAATCTATATCTCGACAACCCGAAATGCCAGTGTTATAAAAAAACTGTCATAATTATTATCAAAGTCTTATAAATTCCTGGATTAAATTTCAAATTAATAATGTTTTTGGTTTCTGAGATAATTAAATTTGTAGATCGAAAAAAATTCTAAATCTAGTTTTATTTTTATTTTTAGTTTTATTTATTTTTATCCAGCTTTATTTTTAGTCATATTTATTTTTATCTAGTTTTATTTAGTTTTACCTAGTTTTATCACCATGCAGCTTTTTTTAAATACATAAAAACATATTTTTAATTAGTAGAACTCTTCGAAAAAACTAAAATTTAGGATTTAAGTTTTAAACAATATTTTTTTTTTACAAAAATTAAATTATAACAATTTAATTGCAAAATTTTTACTTATTTAGAGTTGGTAATGGATGAGATATCAATGCATTTAGTATAGGACAAACTTACCACCCCTACTTACCAATTCCAATTTGACAACAACCTTAATAGTCATGTGCATTAATTTATACACACAGGTGCAGTATACAGTCTGTTTTCAAAAGCAATTCTAATAGTAAATAAATAAATAAAATATTTACTATAAAACCATACATACATACATACATACACATACTTACAAACATCTGACTGCTTATGGTATGATGTAAATTGATGTTTGTTTGATGCCATTTAAGAGTAGGGGTTTTGAGATGCCCACTTAATTTATAATATTATTATTCATTACCTATGTAAACACACACTACAGACTACAGACTACAGAGTACCCCCACTATTTTTATTTCTTTATGAAGCTTTGTGTAATTATTATAGTAAATATATTTAACATTGATTCTCTATTAGCAAAGCTGTCTAAAACAGATGGAACTATACTCGGGTCATATTTTTATTCATCCTTACGCGTGTAGTATTAAAATACACAGAAAGAGCACTGATAACACTGCACTGGTAGCACTGGTGTTTAGAATGAACAGGCTACTTAAATAATGTACCTAACTTGTTACATTTATGTTGTTGTTAGGGAGAAATTTGACATTAAATTTATGATAATGCTTAAATTTGTATTCATAAATTCATGAAGAATTCACATACGATGCTAAATTGTATTTCCATGAATTACATTCAATCAAGATACAACTAATTGAACACACATGTTGCGTTTACGTGTTACATGTAAATGAAATATAGATTGGCATACCATTCGTTTTATATTGTTTGCTCCATCTGTGATACCTTTATTAAACTATAGCGTTGTTGAAAATAGGACATCTATTATATGATGGTGTATAACTATACTGTTACTGAAAAGGGGATTTTCTTTTGTTTGTTCTGATAGTAATTATACACACATCAATATAGATTACATCACTGACCTCCATCATCTATGGACTGAATATCCTATAGTTTAGAAATGGTCCAATTTATACTTGGGTCATTTTTTTATACATCCTTACGCTGGCTGTACACACTTGGCGAGGCAAGACGAGATATAGCCAGCGCGTGAGTGAACTCACAATGCTCAGTCTGCCTTGTGTCGACCTCGCCTCGCCATCGCTCCATTAAAGGTTAGTTTTTTTAACACGAGTCAAAGAAAGCGAGTGTTAAATAAATTTGACACGAGCACGAAGGACACTCTCGTCTACATTCGATTCAACGTTCAACCGCCATTTTGAAATAGTCAACTATCAACCGCTTTAATGGTATGAAAATAAATATAAACTGTATAAATTTATGAATACTTTGTTTTATTTTTTTAGTGTCCTTCATTACTCATTTGAATAATAATTATTTTTAATAGTTTAATAAAAAAATTACTACTCCGTGATTTTTAATTTAATAGTGTCATTTTACAGGTATACCAACGTAATTTCGTTGACTAACTGACGAGAACTGTATTGCTGATCAAACACTCGGCGAGAGTGTACACACAGTAATAATAATATCTTGTAAATATTTGAACCATTTCATATTTTGAACCATTTTTGTCGCACTTACGGACTCACTTGAATTATTAAAATTAATTGTGAAATCCAGCTTGAAAGATACTCTGCCCAATATTATAATAATGCTCCGAATAAGCAATGCCAGCTGTGAGAGAAGTTTTTCAAAATTGAAATTTATCAATAATTATTTAAGATCAACAATGAGTAAGGTTAACCAATCTATCTTGTCTATTGAGCAAGAGGTGCGTGATGCTATAAACATTCATAGTGAAATAAAAGACTTTGCTCTTAAAAAAAGTAGACGAATAAAGTTTTAGTTAAATTTGTATATTCAATTGGCTAATAACTTAATTTTTTTGATCGTCAAGGTATAATCATAAGTGTTCTATACCTGTTATGTCAATGTAAGTGGCATACGTGTAATTTTTATAATAAATGTGATTATTATATTGTAAAACATATACACACATATATATATATATATATATATATATATATATATAAATCTCATGTCACGTGTTTACGGTGAATGGAATCCGAAACTACTTAACCAATTTTGATGAAATTTTCTACACTGTGTGTAATTTGGTCAAACTTGAGACATAGGAAGGTTTTTATTTCGAATTTGGACTAAATATTTTGTTTTTTGCAAATTTAAGAAAACTAAACGACCACACTTCTTTTTTTGGAGTTGGTTAAAATTTGTGGTGATTTTGTCATTTCCACGGAAACTCTACTTCAATAAGACAACTATAAAACTAGTTTATTAAAATTTTGTTTTAATTTTGAAATGTCAATTTTGATTGTCGTTTCCATAGTAACTATAAACAATAATCGTTATATATCGTTCTATTATGGCTACTAATAAATTTAATTTTTGCAAATACTAAAACCAAATCAGATATTATATTTCAATTTGATCAACTAAAATTATGATCGTTAGAGAGTTGAAATAGCTGCTGCATAACGAATTTTTTTTTCAATTGAATTTTTGTTTTTAAAAATGCCAGCAATTAGACGTACAAACTTGTCGCAGAACTCAAAAAGCTAGAAGTGAAAGATATACAAGAGTAAGCCAAACTGACGAGAAACGCAAAACGCGGAATGAAGTTGAACGGAATCGATTAAATCAAAATCAACAACATTGAAATGTTGAGTTCACAGCAAATCGTTGCTATTAGACCAATAATCGTTGTGTGTCAATATTGAAAGGCATTTAAGTTTAAAAATGAAGCCCCTGGATTGTGTTGCGCGAGCGGTCTAGACAAATTAACGCGATTGGTACCGCCAGTAGAGCGACAACATTCATTGGTTTCGGGAAATGGGTCAGAATCTAAACATTTTTTGACTCATATCGAGCAATAAAATAATTGGTTTCAAATGACGTCATTTGGCGCAACAAAAGTTATTCGAGAAGACAAGTTTTAAGGTGAGTATATTGAAAAACAATAAACTTTTACCTCCACGTGCCTGATGCAAAATACTTGGCAGCTTTCAATTGAAATGGTGTATCAATTGAAAGGGCTTAAAGTACATTTGTAGCTCGGTAAATTTCCATAAGCAGAAAGAAGTGAGTGCGTTTAAAAAAGTTGATGGGGGAACGGGAGTACTGAGAAAGTATTTTAAGAGCAACATGGGAGAGTCGCATGGTGGTACAAACAATTCGCTATACAATATCCTATATTACATCTATTTATTATCTGTTTACCTTTGCAGATTCAGGGTCAAATATATTATCTAACAGGTTCCTTATTGCGAACGCGGGAAAGTGACTACACATTTTTGAAAATTTATTTTATGGGCGCTTCAGCAAGACAAGTCGATCAGCGTTCTACACACAACAATTCGTTGAAAAGACCAATTGTGATACAACTCCAAATGTTTTTCCATCAGCACATCGAATAGGTTGCATTATTCGCTGCCGCATTAAACCGCATTCCATCTGATAACCACGAAATTGTCATCAAAGCCGATAAGACGCCTGCAGGACAACACGCAAGACGTTTCAATGCGCCAACAATTGATGATGTCGCTTGAAAATAAAACTAAGAATGTTGTGTATCGTAAAGCATTAGATTAATAAACAATATGTTTTTGGAATAATAATAATTTTTTATTAATTATACCAATTCGAATTTAATATTCATACTTAAGACAGGACAA
This sequence comes from Nineta flava, assembly GCA_963920215.1. Classification (NCBI taxonomy): domain Eukaryota; kingdom Metazoa; phylum Arthropoda; class Insecta; order Neuroptera; family Chrysopidae; genus Nineta; species Nineta flava. The sequence goes on along the minus strand of OY986040.1, from coordinate 92,036,207 downwards.
CGTCTGTCGCTAGTAAATATATATATATATATATATATATATATATATATATATATATATATATATATATATATATATATATATATATATATATATATATGACTGTATATTATATATATGACACAATAATGATAACTGTTCTTGCCAAAAAGTTCTTTAGAATTACTGTATATTATATTCTTTTAAATTGAAATACCTAAATAAAAGGCAAAGTTTTCTTCGCCCCGGGCGGCTTACGATTGTCTCACCAAGACATTCGCTGAGTGCTCTCGCCGAGTTTGTACTACTGGCATTACGCGTGTAGTATCAACTCTTTACCAGTTTACTAAAAACTATTGCTCTTCGACCTTATGGCTCATTGAGTTCCCCCTTCTACTTCAGTCTGACGGGATTAGCTTCTCCCATATGTTGGCAATAGCCTGGAGCTTGCTTATCAGGTCCTCCCGAAGGTTCATATATTCGGGGTGAGATGCACCCAATATCCTGTATCTACTGAAACCCAGAGGTTCGCAAAGAGGTTCAAAGATTATGTGGCTGGATGTTTCTTCCTCCTCGCCTCACAATCTGCACGTAATGGGTCCTTTATGGAGTCCAATTGTGTGAAGATGCTTCCGCAGGGGATAATGCCCGGTAATAAATCCAGTAAGCCTCCGCAGTTGCATCCTGCTCAGCTTCAGTGCATCGAGAGATAGCCTCTTTGTTGCACTCTGAAGCAGTACCTTCCCGAGCTCTTGCCGCGATACTTTTTCCCAGTGATCACGGTGTTTAGCATTTAACCACTCGTTGATCACCTGTTTACATGCAGTCCTTGGAATTCCTAAAATAGGCTCTGGGCCTATGAAGAGCATTCCAACTCCCTTCTTTGCTAAGGTATCTGCTTTTTTGTTTCCTTCGAAACCACTGTGACCCGGCACCCAATTCAATTTAACATTGTTCCGTTTTGCCAGTTTCAGATGTTTCTCGAGACAATTCTTGACTACCCTTGAGGTGACCTCAGTTCCAGACAAGGCTTTGAAAGCAGCTTGAACCTCTACGTAGGTTCTCACGGACGCAAGCCAATATGGCATAAACTTCTGCTTGAAAGATCGCATATTTCCCCAAGTTGAGGCTTATGTTTGCATTAGGTCTCTCAGCGTAGATTTTCGCCCCGATCCCTTCTTCAGTTTTGGATCCGTCTGTATACCAGATTCCTTTCTTGAGGTAGGGTGGTTCTCGTTCCGACCACATGGTCCTATTACATACTACAGTGAAAGGTTTTGAGCAGGAGTATGTCTTGGGAAGTATATCTGTGCCCATTTCTAAGACGGGGTCTGAGATAATTGTGTTGTTCACGATCCTTCATGTCCAACCTGTTTTTTATTAATCTAGTTGTTATTGCAAGACAATCTATAGGCGCTGGATCTCGCTTTAGCTGTTATTACAATGCTTAGCGGAGGCAGCTCCAGTATGATTGCCATGACAGCTGTAGCAATACAGTTATTGCAATACAGTCTATAGGCGCAAGATCTCGCTTTAGCTATTATTAAAATGCCTAGCGCATGCAGTGCCAGTATGATTTCCATGGCAGCTGTAGGTGTACTTCTCATGGAACCAGTAATGCACAAACAGGCCAGTCTTTGGATCCTGGACAGCTTTTTGCATGCTGTGATCTGGTTCACTTTTGGCCTCCACACTAGAGCAGCATAGGTTATAGTGGGCCTAACCACTGTTGTGTAAAGCCAGTAGATCATTTTGGGTTTTAGACCCAAGACTTTTTCACATGCTCTTTTGCAAAGCATGAGAGAAGATTTGCTCTTACTTGTTATGTATTCCAGATGAGGGTCCATGTTATTTTAGAGTCCAACATTACTCCTAAGAACTAGCTTGGAACTCGATCTTTGAGCGGTTTATGGCATTCGCCGCTCTTTTCCAGTCCTTGCCTGTCAGTGGGAGACCCTGGTTGAGCTTCTCTTGAGAAGGATTTTCACCTTCCACTGCCACCGAATCCAGAAAATGAATCCTGATCGGTGTCTCGAGTGTGTCCTTCGCGGAGCTTGTATACTAACTTCGTAAACCCGATGGTGTCTGCAGATTTCTTCTCTAGGATACGATGTAGTCTTGCTCCCTCAGATATGTTTTCAACATCTTGACAGAGCTTCCTCCATGAGTCCATTTCGGCTTTCTTCAGAGACCTTTTGTATTCGGTAAGGGCTTTATGGTAGCTATCCCAGTTCCATATCCTCTTGCTCTGTTGAATAGCTGGCGAACCATTCGGATCTCTCCTTAGGCCCTCATTCCACCAACAAGTTGACTTGCTGATTTCTTTTGAGACCTCCGGGCAGTTTTCTTGGAAGGAGTTAACTATTGCATACTGAAGCTCAGTTGCAGTAAGCTCATTTTCCAGTACTGTTTTAACTTTTTTCGGGATTGTGGCGAGTTTGAACTTAAGCGTCGAATTATATTCGTCCCAATTTGTTCTTCTTGGATCCCGACAGTGTATATTACATTGATCCGTTCTCACCTCCACATTGTATTAGATTGGTCTATGATCCGATGCATATGGTTCATCGGATACTCAATCGAATACGGATTTTATAAATGCTCAGTGTTACATCAATGACTTCCTTCCGAACTTTGTAAATAAAAGTCGGCTTGTTGCCTTGATTAACTATATCTAAGTTGTTAGCTATGATATAAACAAAGAGGTACTCACCTCTTGTATTTGTGTTTGTGCTACCCCACGCAGTGTGATGCACAATACTGGATCAGGTCTTCCATCTCTGTTGATGGTGGTGGAGTAGATGCATCATAAGGTAGGTAGACTGAAGCGATGATTACCACTACGGTTCCGTTCTCCATGTTGTATTTTACTTTTACTGCTGTTAGATCACTCTGACAAAACTCTAACAGCGGCAAGACATTAATGTCCTTTCTTGCATAAATGCAAGTTCTGGATCTCTCCGAGGTTTTATCGTAAATAATTTGTCCTCTAGTATCTCCTAGTCCAAGAATCTTATGGTTCAAAGCCCAAGGTTTGTGCACCAGGGCGATGGAAATTCCCCTTTTCAGCACATTTTGACAGAATACAGCGGAGACCGCCTTACTGTGCTGGAGGTTTATCTGAAGCATCCGAAGATCTGACATTCTTCTTTCCCTCTGATGTTTTCAGAGGTCTAAGCACGATGGTGTGCGCCGCATCGGCCCTCGTGTTGTTGATAATTGGCCACTACTCAGTGCGCAGGTTTGCAGTCTGCGCTCCAACATTTTTAATTATTTTGCCCGTTTCAACGGAGTTATAGATCTCGGAAGCATACAGCAGAACTTTTGATGTGTTCATCAGGACTCTTGCATCCTTGACGACAAGTTCCGCTCCCTCCCATGGTCTGATATTCGAGATGTTCTCCATGAGCCAGTTTATGGCCGTTGTACTTATGCACTGCACAACGAGGGCCCCCCTGTCCATTTAACAACACCGATATTGTGGGCCCTCAACGAGCTCTTGTCTAATGAGGGTTTGTAGCATCGAGAGTTCGACACCCGTTCGGATTGTTCCTGAGTCAATTTTATTTCAGGATACCCCCGCAATACAATGCACATCTTTGTTGTTGAGGCGGTTTCAGCAAAGGTATTTATAGCACTTGCCTGTTCCCCCTTTCTACGATTTTTTGAGATCTGTTTCGGGCTTGGAGTCCCATCTTCAGATCTGGACCTCTTCTTCTGTGGGTTTTCCAAGGGTTGATTCCCTGAATCGGAACCCACAGGTATCACTGTTTCTGAGAAAAACAGTGCTGATTTTTTGTCATTCCTCAGTCCTGACTTTTTCTTCTACTGCTTTTCTCCGGGCTACACCTGAGAGATTTTTCCTTTTCACCTTTAGGAAAGGATTCTGGAGTTTATCGTCCAGATTTCCTGCTGTGCTGGATGCACCTGCAGTTATTTTGTGTCTTGGCGAGGTTAGCTTGTGCAGCCTCGGTTGATTCTCGTTTTGAGGGGATATGAGCCCCAGAGTTATTGTTTTTGTTAACTTATTTAACCATTTTTGGTCCACCGCGTAATTTGGGCCGTGTACTTCCCCATCAGCCACTTGATGTGGCTCCACTATTCAGTGGAGTTCGGCAGGTTTTCTAAGGGGATTGTTTGAGACAAGCATACCCTGCTGCAATTAAGCCATCAGCACAATGCGTCGCACCTGGCTTGGGTTTTTTTGCATGGTTTTTTAGTCGGAAAGTCAAGACAATGGTTGCTACTTGTGGCAATGGCGAAGGATTCCACTGTTCCGATTTACCGTTTTGACTCCAAATTTAGGGTAATCGACCCTTTCCGTAAGGAATGGGATCGGGATGTATCTAACTTTTCATCCCCTCCCGGAGATCTATCTGGTGTGGGGTTTATGGACCTAGAATAAACAAATCGATTCCTCTTGGTCAATATGCGGCGGTTTTTCAATCAGAAATCTTCGCCATACTGAAAGGTGTCCAGATCTGTAACACGAAAGGTTACAGTGGGGAACATATCAATATCTTCTCAGATAGTCAGGCCGCACTTCGGGCCCTTGAGGCGTCAAGATTCCAATCGAGGATAGTCTATGAATGCTTCGAGGAGCTGAACCCCATGGCACTGCGTTAAAGGGAACGAAGCAGCGGACTTGATGACACGAGAGGGGTCGTATCATATGCCTCTTTCACCTGAGCCTGTCATTCCTATAGTAATTTACTGAATCAAGTTGTGGCTACGACTAGCCCATCTAGATTGCTGGGACTTTGCGCAGGGCATGCGACAGGCCAAGCTGTGCATAACCACAGCTAGGCCATTCGACTATGCTCGGTTGAAACTCATTAGAACACAGTTGAGAAGGGTGGTGGGACTCTCGACAGGATACTGTCGATTGAACTACCACCTTCATAACTTGAGGATCATTTATGATCCCACTTGTAGGACCTATGTGGAGGATGATGAAACCTCCATAAATGTCATTTGTACCTGCAGAAACCTGCAGGGTGTCAGGTATAGAATGTTTGGCTCTGAAACCCTAGATCCATCAATCCTGGGAGCCATCTCGGCGGAGAAGCTGTGGGCGTGCTGTAGGGCGTCTGGCCTCGACAGAATCCTATTGATTTTTCTGCTTAAAATAGCACCTCTTACCCGGAGATGTCTCGCCTTCGGGTGACAGATTGTTCTTAAGGAAGGCACAGAGGATCCCTTGGCCTAGGTGCTAGGGACCCATTTGCGGTACCCCTCTTATTTATTATCATTATTATCTATTAATAAATGAAAACACATATGATAGCAGAGACATACGTCTTATTTTTATACTAAGTATATATAGTGTATGCAATGGTATTAAGTTTAGTCCCATCTTTGTAACGGTCGAAAATATAATCGCAGAGAAAAATATTTGGTATAGATGTTTATAAAATGATCTAATTAGTTCATTTATGGATCGTCCGCCTGCCTGTCTGTTCGTGGAAACGATATCTGAAAAACGAAAAAGATAACGAAGAGATAACGAGCTGAAATTTTATGTGCGTATTCTAGAGCTAAAGAGGAAGGTTAAGTTCATGAATGTCCAAATCGGACTGGGCTTCCCCCCAACAGGCCAGGAAATATTCGTCCTCGACACGGTAAGAGGGAGAACAAAAATTTAAAGGCAAAAAAAGGTACATTTCTTAAAAAAAACCTTTTTTCGTAAACTCAGTGTATATATCGGATATTTAAGCAATTAACTATTTATTAAGTAACTTTTTATTTTCACTTGTTTATCATAATCGAAAATAGTTGATAATACATCTAAATAAAAAATTTATAATAATTCAAATTGGCATTAAAAAAATCTTTATTTTTCAATGAGTTTTTATATATAATAATTTTTTACAAAGTCTTTAGTTTTATATTAAATTTAGAGTCAAATTAGCTTCAAAAAGCCAGTTTCAGGCAGGTTGTTTGGAGCCGGAATTTTTTTTAATCGATTCATCTTGACGTCCTGAATATGACCCTAAATTTTTACGGTCCAACTCGTGACCTATCTAGCCTATCTAACAATAAACTCAAAAAAATTTTCCGACCAATATGGTTTATTTCTTAAAGAAAAGCAGTTTAAAGTCTGTCGGTATTTATTTAGATAATAATATTTTTATAATTAAAATACAGCATCATTAAATTTATCAAAAAGAAACACAATATATATGTAACTATATAGTAACTATATAACGACAGAAATATTGTGCCTCTTTTTGATAAATTTAATGAAGCTGTATTTTAATTATAAAAATTTTATTTTCTAAATAAATATCAACAGATTTTAAACTGCTTTTCTTTCAGAAATAAACCATATTGGCCAGAAAATTTTTTTGAGTTTATTGTTAGATAGGCTAGATAGGTCACGAGTTGGACCGTAAAAATTTAGGGTCATATTCAGGACGTCAAGATGAATCGATAAAAAAAAATTCCGGCCCCAAGCAACCTGCCTGAAACTGGCTTTTTGAAGCTAATTTGACTCTAAATTTAATATAAAACTAAAGACTTTGTAAAAAATTATTATATATAAAAACTCATTGAAAAATAAAGATTTTTTTAGATTTACTACTCTCACGATTTTTTTTTATTTTCTCACTTTTGCTTTTTAATGTTTAATAATTGCGCACGACAATTTAGTTCGTACTTTTTTTACGTCATAAGAAACCGCAATCCATATATGATGGAGGTCAGTCGTTTGCATTTCTTTTTTACAGTTCTTGATTAAACATTTTTCTGTTATGCTCCAATATAACGAATTTAGAATGTTATATGTTCTAATCAGCATACATAATTATACTTTCTTAGATTAGTAAATATCCTTGTTCCTTTACACTCATCTATTTGAAAAATAATTTATTAGAGAAATGAACATAAATTATAATTAAATAGACATTGTTTTCAATTCCAATCATCGAATGTATTCTTCTAATTAGAACTCGTTATATGTGACTTAGAAGAGACTACGCCGGCTAATAATAGAAAGAGATATAAATATATACTACTAGCTTATATCCCGTTCGCGGGATATAAGCGTTTTATTCTTTGCGTTTTATTCTTATATCTCCGGCTCCCGCCATTTTGAAACTGAAAACCTCACTGTCAAACCCACCGCTTCTACTGATTCCAATATTTAACGCTACTACTGATTCCACTACTTCAAATATTTCTGGTTTCCACCGCTTCCACTACTTGAAATATTTATCGAGATTTCCACCAAATTTCTATTACAGCGAATATTTTGAATTTAATCGTAGCGCAATAAAATACGTACCAGTTTTTAAGTCTAATCATTCAAGATTTTAAATTTAATTACATTAAAATTGTCACAGTAGTTTTTGCGTGATGCTCTAACAAATAAACAAGCAAACAAATAAACAGACATTTACAATTTTAGAATAGTAGAGATTAATTTTAACTAATCCTCGCACAAAAGGCGTAATCAGCATTCCATGTAGATGTTTTTTTTGTGGCCTAGAAGATGAAACTTCTACATTTATAAATCCCGTAGCATGAAATTATTAAAACACATTGGTTCGTACTAAGCGATAATTGAGCAAATGAGGATGCCAGTGAACTTAGCAGATCAAAAATAAATGTTCTATTCGCATGCAGCTGAGTTTTACAGTTCCTGATACTTTTCAGGAATAGTTCTGGCGTTTTTGCCATAAAAAAGTCAATTGACTAAATAATCTGCCATTCCCGTAGCAGATCATTTTGCAGCAGATCAAAAAAAAAAGTGAGTTCTTCTCGCATGCAGCTGACTTCTACAGTTCCTGATACTTTTCAGGAATAGTTCTAAACTCACGTCCAAGTGTCAGCAAATCATATACACAAATCATATATAGTTCGAAAAGTCGTAAAATACTATTGTCATCATTTCAAATTTTCCCCCTATTCCTAGAACATTTGTTTGTATGTTATAAATATGTATTTCAACTACAATGTAGTCGAAATACAATGTTACGATGTAGCTAATCGTAACTATCTCTGGGATATAGATTCAGAGATAGTTACGATTAGCTAATTCAAATTGATGATGACTACATTGTAGTCGAAATACGTATTTATAAAATACAACAAAATGTTCTAGGAATAGGGGCAAAATTTGAAATGTAATTTCAAAAAACCTAGAGTTCTCTTTGATTATTTTAATAATCTAAAACCCTTCTGTATTTCTCAGATTCGTATCAGAACTGCAATGTAGACCTCGATTCGAGTCTAGAACTCACGTCCTAGTGTCAGCAGAATTTGTCAGAACGTTTAAAAAGTCGAAAAATACTATTTTCATCGTTTCAAATCGTTTAGAAAGGCTAGAACTATTTCGTTTTTCCCAGATCAATATCCGAACTGCAACCTAGAACTTGATTCGTGCCCGGAACTCGCGTTCCAGTGCCAGCATATCAAGTTTAGGAGGTTTAACAATTGAAAAATGTTGTTTAAATTGATATCAGTAATTTATAGGGCCTGGAACCCTCTCGTTTCTCGCAAATTTGTAAAGAAACATGACTATACATCTTAATTCGTGACCGGAATGGCCACTAGAATATCAGCAGACCATAGAAGAAAAGTTGTAACAGCGAAAATAATCGTTCTCATCGTTTCAAGTATTCATGGGGGCTGCAACTCTTTCGGTCCCGATAAATTTTTAAGAAAACTTTTTCCTAGTACTTGATTCGTGTCCGGAACGCGAGTTCTCTTTTGTTTCCCATAAGCCTGTCGCAAAATTGCAACTCACAATTCGATTCGTGCCTGGAATTCACACTGGAGTGCCTGCAGATGGTTGAAGAGTTTAATTTCGAATATACTTGTTTCAATCTTTAAAATTATTTTCTGGAGGCTAAAATTATTCCGCTTTCCGCACATCTGTAACACAACTACAATTTAGATTTTTATTTATGTCTGAAATTCAAGTCCGAGCGCTAACATATCGATGTGCCATAGTTGCGATGTTTAACATGATTTGCTTTGCAAGACCTGTCAAAGGAGGGTCAAACCTACAAGGTCTCTGAAAACAGCTACTCAATCTTATTTCAATCTTATATCATTTTGTCAATTAACTTTTTTATGGCAAAAACACCAGAACTATTCCAGAAAAGTATCAGAAACTGTAGAACTTAGTAGCATGCGAGAAGAACTCACATTTGTTTTCGATCCGCTGCAAAATGATCTGCTACGGGAATGGCAGATCATTTTATCAATTGAGTTTTTTATGACAAAAACGCCAGAACTTTTTCTGAAAAGTATTAGGAACTGTAGAACTTAGCTGCATGCGAGAAGAACTTAAGTTTGTTTTTGATCTGCTGCAAAATGATTTGCTACGGGAAGATGGCAGATCATTTTGTCAATTGACTTTCTTTATGACAAAAATGCCAGAACTATTCCTGAAAAGTATCAGGAACTGTAGAACTGCATGCGAATAGAACTCTCATTTATTTTTATCTACTGGACAATGATCTTCTAAGTACGTTCACTAGCATCAAATCAGGTGAGATAATATAGTTTTCAACGTCAAATCATATTTCTTAAAATTTGAAAGAACAGCATATGAGAATTCAACGCATTTTCTTGTGTCCAATAAGGAGTTTATACTATAAATGAATTGCAGATTAAAAATAACTTTATAGAAATTCGCCTTACAGGTCCGTCATCATTATCATCTCAATTAAGGTAGGCTCTATAAGTAAATAATAAAAACTGGGACATGTGAATATAAAAATTATGTAAAAGTTTTCAAGTTTGTTGCAGTTATTTGTTGTTTACCTTAGGAAGTCTTAGAATTATTAGGGTTGCCATCAGACCTATTTTACCGATAGTTTATAGTTTATAGTCTTTATTTTTATTTAACTAATAACTAGTCTTAATTGTATATTGGATTTATCACGACACTTTGAATATTCTCACTTATGCATGTGGTATACAGTAATTTCAGATGTTTGAGCATAAATTGTCGCAAATCGAATTATGAAAATACAGTTCAAACAGAAGTTGTTAATTTTTATAACAAGAATATTTTTTATCCCTGAACTCTTCTTGGAACTCTTACGATTTAAAAGTTATAACTACCCCCCTGCCTTAAGGGGGAATGCGTAGACATACCTTAAGTCAAATTTTGTTTTGAAACACTAACACAAAATTGAAATCTCGTTATCTTCGTTTGCAAAAATGACCCAAAATCCATATTCGGTTGTCCGTCAGTCTATCTGTGTGTTTTATTTTTGCAGGGTATACAAATTTTTTTGGCTTAGCTTTATAATTTTGATTTGAAAAGAAGGGATGTGACAGTAAAGACTAACCACAGCGCCAACAGTAGATGTATCAGAGAAAAATCGACGGTGACGATGGTCAAACGCTATATTGTCTTCGTAAACGATATGAATGTGTTTAAATTTTTCAGAAATTCAAATAAAACTGATGACTTATTAATTGATTATAGCACTTTGAATCCTTAAGACGTAAGTAGTAAATAAGATATAAGTGGTCAAAACTAATCATATGGCATATTGGTATGAATCACTTAAAATCTAAAAAGTAATAAATACTGAATTAAATACTGAAGATATATTTAAAAAACAAAAAATTCTTTACGCAGGAGCTGCGTCAACTTAGCAAATTTCCTTGGAAAACATAAATCACTCTCCAGCGGTCATAATTTTAGTGTGATAAAAAAAAAATATAATATCTGATATGACTTTAGTATTTGCAAAAATTAAATTTATTAATAGCCAAAATAGAACGATATATAACGAGTATAGTTTATATATGTTATTTTTTACTTTTTGTCTATAATACAAATAATTAATAACTACTAATTTCACATCGCTTCCACTACTACAAATATCTAGCGACGCTACCACCAAATTTCTATTCCGACGAATATTTCGAATTCCATCTACATAGAACGATATAAGGATGCTATAGTGCGTCATCACGTGACTTATTACACCTATTCAAGATTTCAAAACTCTAATTAGAACTAGTAAAAATTTGGATTGCAAGATTTGATATAAACATACATAAACTTGTTAAGTCATTTACACAGAAACTTGTAAAAAAAAGAAATTATGTTTTTTTAATTGAACTACTTTGTATAATAAAAACTTTTTAACAAAAAATTAAACCTTCGAAAATAGAAAGGAACTGAAAAGAAAAAATAAAACAGAACCTTTTTAGTCTAACTAAGTCTTACACTAATGTAAATACCTAAATAATTTTGAGTCGACGCCAAACAAACAAAATACTACAAAAATGTAATATTTTATAATATTTACTTATTACCGACTTCAGATTCATTCTATACATATTTCGATGGAGATTTTTTGGCGTTGACTCAAAATTATTTAGGTAATACTTAGTAAGACTAAAAAGGTTCTGTTTTATTTTTTGCTTTTCAGTTTTTTTTTCGAAGGTTTAATTTTTTCTTAAAAGTTTTTCTTTTTCACTTTTCAGTTCCTTTCTCTTTTCGACGGTTCTATTTTTTGTTAAAACGTTTTTATTTTTCGCTTTTCAGTTTTCGCCGTTCTTTTTTCGTACATTTTCTGCATGTTAAAGTGCCATTAGAGCTACATAAGTGTGCCAAGTTTCAACAAAATCGGTTCATAGATGAAAATTCAGTGGGGGAACAGTCAATTTTTATTTTTTTTTCTACCCATATGAGCGAATTTTCTTTGGTTAAAAAATTTAAATTTCGCAAAGATATTGAGTGCTTTCAAGTAGTGTTTACACAATGGATATAATATTTGTTCTTTAGTGGAAGCGCTGGGAACTCAAATAACACATTCAGTTATATGCTTTAAAGTATATATTAAAACAGTAAACAGCGACTTACATAAAACAAAATGCGTGATCACGTAAAACGTAATGCGTGATCATAGATAAAACAAAAAATATATATAGGTTGAATTGAGTACCTCCTTCTTTTCGTCGGTAAAAAGTATTAATTACTACTAAATAAAATAACAAAGAAACCAACTTTTCACATCGGTTCTGATTATGATTATCAATTTTTACCCTCGCTGGATTGATCAATTTAATTTAATTTATTTATTTCTGTATAGTTTTAAGTAGACTTGTAATTTATTTTACTTTCATTTTTATTGTAATAATGGAGTCTTATATATACCGTTCATATCTCAAGAACGGAAAAATCTTGAATATTGATATTTTATAGTTCAGTTTTGCTATGGTTCAATATAATAACTAATTTTCATCAAGATCGGATTTTATGTTGAATAATTGTGTGTTTCTATTTAGCACCTTAATCAGAGAATTATTATATTTTCTTAAGGCAATCCCGCCACTAGTGAATCAGTAAATACGTAGAACATTCCTACTGACAATGGCTTCTTACGGAGTTCAAATTTCATGGTAGATGCTACTTAAATTTGTTTGGTTAATTAAACAATATTACTCAATAAATTGGAACATTAACGATTGCAATCTGTGTTATTGTGTTGTTGCGCTTTTGTGGGTGTTTTATGGATGATCAATAAATTTACTGTTCAAATCAAAGTATATATTATGCTATTCAACTTTTTATTCCTGGTATATATAATATATACAAGGGTATATTAATTTTATTCCCGAATTTGTACAGATTGAAAATATATATTGCAGAAAAAAAATTGTTGGATTAGGTGTTCATAAAATGACTTAATTAGCCTATTTCCGCATGTCCGTCTGCCTGACTGTCTATATGTCGTTGAAACGCGATACGTCGTTGAGAAACGATAACTGAAAAACCAAGAGAAAATGACTTAAAATTGTGTGTGGGTGTTCTACAGCTAAAAAGTAATTTCAAGTTCGTTATTGAGCAAAATATTTGAAACCGTATGAGATAGCAAGAAATTTAAAGGTAAAAATTGATCCTTTTTTTGTTTAAATAAACAACTTCTGTTTGAAACTTTTTTTCCTATACCCAGTATATACCTGGCATTTAAGCTATAAACTAAGTTAGTTGTTATTTTCACTTGCTTTAAATAATTTTATTAAAAGTATTCTTAATTTTTTGTAGAAATTTTAAAAGAACAAATTTTAATTTTGTTTGTAAGTTTTATTCAATTTCTGATACTCATATGACACTTCGGTACATACAAAATTTTAGTTGTTGTACTCTGGGACACAAAAGTAACGTTTTTTCAAAATTTTATCGTTGTTTTTAGGAATATGTTTCGAATAAAATTTATTAGCATTTTTATAAAGAACAAATTTCAATCGAAGTATTTTTTCGAAAAACGAATGAATATGGCACAAATTAATTTTAAAATTTTGAAAAAAAGGTAAAATTTATTAAAAAGTTTATATAAGAATGATCAATGGCAATTTAATAAAAGTTTATATTCGAATGAAAATTTGTATTTAAATGAAATTTTTTATAATCCGGGTCACCCTAGTTAGTGTTTTTTTTCCGTTTTTATTTCTTTCTAGAATACGACGTTCGTTATGTACGTTTCCATAATTCATAAAAATATATTTTATACAAGGTGATTGTTTCCATACAATGACTGATTCATACATTTATTCGTCGTAGTTAGCTAAGTCCACTGTATGTATATCCTATAAAGTATATTTCGTGTTTCACCATATGATTATTATTACACGTATATCATACATAAAATCACATAAGTGATATGTAGTAAATCATTATTTGTATACATTATATATTGTAATTGCAATACACAATGCTTCAAATAACAATAGGTAATACAAATAATGGGTCTGTTTTGCAGTTATTACGCGCATATATAAACTGATGAGCATGTAGGAACTTTGTGTATTGTAATTACAATGTAATGATAAACAATGTTAAATATTATTTACTATAATAACTAAACACAATATGCTTAATAAAGAAATAAAAATAGTGGGGGTACTATTTTGTATGTCTGTTGTGTATGCTTGCTGGACTGTTTTGTACTGCATCATGTAATGAGAGTGGGTTAAATATGCTCATTGTTGTGTTCTTAAGCTTAGAATAATTCACAATCCACACATATAAAACAACAATCCACACAAATTAAAAAAAAAAGAGAAAAATTCGTCACGCAGAAGCTGTGTCAACTTAGCGAATTTTCATAGAATACATAAATATCTCTAGTCACAATTTAAGTGTGATCAAAATGAAATGTTGTATCTGATATCATTTTAGTATTTTCAAGGCCAATTTTATTAATAAATGGCATACGTCAAAGTATAAAATATCTCTCTTAATATTGGAACAATCGAAAAATGTATTATGAAAAAATTTTTACGAAAACAATGCACCAGTGTTGGAATTTCGTAAAAATTTCTTCAAATGTCCATCGATCCAACCTATTAGATGTTAAAAATCACTATCGCTTAAATTTGTATATATGTACATACATGTGTACTTTTTTATAATATCTCTCTTAATATTGGAACAATCGAAAAATGTATAATGAAAAAAGTTGTAGAAAATAAAGTTCGCTATAATTCATTACCTTATCATTTTTCCAAACTCTGAAGTGTACAGAGATATTTAGAATTTTAACTTTCAGTCTTTAATTGTAAATATTTCTGTACATATAAGTGTAACAGAAAAATGATAAGAAACAAAATAACAGTAAATCTTAGTACCTACAACTTAACTCCTGACAAATTTTTCGATTTTTCAAATATTAAGGGAGATAATCAAATTTTGTGTTTTCCCTTTCCTTTAAACCCGCTTTCCCCTCACCCGATTTTACCCATTAACGAACTTGACCTTTAGAATACCAAAAGCGACTCAAATACCAAATTTCATTCCAATCGGAATAAAACTGTGACCGCTAGAGAGTCCACATGCATTTTAAAAAAGTACATATGTATGTACATATATACAAATTTAAGCGATAGTGATTTTTAACATCTAATAGGTTGGATCGATGGACATTTGAAGAAATTTTTACGAAATTCCAACACTGGTGCAAAAACAATCGCTAAAATACAACAAAGTTAACAAAGGAAAAAAAACTATATTTATTTTCGATGACACAACAAAGAAACAGTTTATTTACGACACAATATTATCGAAACAACACGAAATATAAAAATAATGAAATAATGTTCCTTTTTAATACTCGTAATATTCAAAAAATATTTTTAAAAAAACAAATAACAATAAAAAAAAACGATTTAGGTTTTGAGGCAACTGTACCAGTAAATTTGGAAAGTGTGCAGAGATCGATTAAACAAAAAAATTAATAATAATAAAAATTAAAAGAAAAAAAATTTAGTAAATCCCGTGGACACTTTCCCGCACAAAAATACACCACCAACATCGCACTCCGGATGCTGCCATCGTGATATACACTCGGAGATTTCTTACATTTAAATTAATTAAATTTAAGAAAAAATTTGGTTTTTCAATTTATTTCGTAACTTTTCCCTTCGTATTTTTTTAAAATTTTATATAACGCGGCAAGTTTTTTTTTCTGTTGATTAAAATTTTTTAAAACTTGCCGCGTTATAAAATTTTAAAAATATACTAAGGGAAAACTTACGAAATCAATTTCAAGCAAATTTTTTCTTACACTTAATCAATTTACCCCTCATTAATTTTTTGGGTAAATAGTTTACCGAGCTATTTACTTTGTAAATAGCTCGGCTCTTTAATGAGATATCATCACTTTTTAAAGAGCAACTATTATATAAAGTCTAGAGCAATTTACTTTGTAAATAAGTCGGCTCTTTAATGAGATATCATCACTTTTTAAGGAGAAGAGGTAGGTAGATTGTAAAGGTTGCCCTGGACGGGCTACACTTCGACCATAAGGTCCATTGTGATGCCTTAGGATGTGAGAATGTGAGTGGAGTGGAAGGAATTTGTGAGTAGACGAAAGTTCGTGAAGGAAACTGCAGAAAACCTTCTCAAGCATAGCCGGTTACTTCGTTCTTTGTCCATACGCCGACAGTTTAGTCAATCAACCGCCCCTTTTTTATAATTGACAAACTGCCGATGTCGGGATTCGAACCCATAACCTCCCAGTTTCCAAGTACTGCATACTGCGCAGACATGACGCCTTAAACCGCTCGGCTACTTGACTGGTTTTAAGGAGAAACTATTATATGAAGTCTAAGAATAAGAGATATAATGAACGAAAGAGGATTGAATGAATTGGATGAGAGCTGTGTGAGATCAAAGATTAAGAGAGAAATTGAAGAGTTAGCGATACGTGAAAGTTTGAATGATATTAGAATGAAAGAGAGTCTAAGCACCTTTATAACCTTAGATCATTATAAACAAGGTGCTAGATATGTGAATGTGTGTAATAGAAGTGAGAGATATCTGATTGCGAATTTTAGAATGTACGGGTTTAAGTGGGAAAGTATGAAAGTTGATGGAGTTAGAATATGTGTGTTGTGTGAGTCGGCAGAAAGCGTGAAGCATCTGAGAAAGGACTGTCCAGGAACTGCAGGCAAAGAAAGAGAGGACCTGTATAAACTGGGACTAACTACAACTCAGTCTATTCTTAATTGCTCGAGTTTAGAGATTAAGAAAACTATAACGACGTATCTGCGACATATATTGATAAAAAGGCAGACATATCTCTACTAAGCCATCATGCATATAATATTTAGTTTTAGCTATTTGTATTTTTTTTTCTTTTTGTAAGAAATGTTTGAAGGATTTGTACTTGATTTACGTCAAATAAATAAATTTATTACTTATATGAAGTCTAGAGCTATTTACTTTGGAAATGGCTCGGTCCTTTCTTCTATATCATCACTTTTTAAGGAGCAACTATTATATGTAGTCTGGATCTTTTTACTTTGTAAATAGCTCGATCCTTTCTCCCATATCATCACTTTTTAAGAAGCAACTTTTACATTAAGGATTTTCCCGAAAACTCGGCTCTTTCTTATATTTAGGTTTTTGATCGGATATTACTTCTTTTTGAAAGGCTAAAATATACGAAGCCGAAGGCTTCGCACAAAACACTAAGCGTTTTGTTATGCAATGCGTTACTTTACGTTTTGCGATATTTAACTCTTTTTCTTTTAAAGTAGATTCAGCTTTTACAAAGGAGACCGTTTCGCGTTATAGAACGTCAACTTGCTCTGCTCGCTAGGGGCTTCCACACCCTCCAAAATACTGCATCCTCCTAGCATGTCCAGAAAGGTAGTTTTTAGTGTTTTCCCATTTTTGGGGATGTTGTGTTACGAAAATGAAAATTTTCCGATTTTTCTTATAGATTTCAAGTTATTTTGCATCAAATACAAAAAACCACATCCTTCTTAAATGTATGGATGTGACTTAAATTTAAACATTTAAATGAATTTTTGTGTTTTTTCCAATTTTGGGGAGGTTTTGTTGGGGAAATTTAAGTTTGCTGATTTTTCTTATAGGTTTTAAGGTGTTTCAAATCCAATGTAAAACCGCTTCGATCTAGCGTGCCTAGAAAGGTAATTTTTGTTGGTTTTACATTTTTGGGGATGTTGTTTTGGGAAAATTAAAATTTTGCGATTTTTTTTATAGATTTCAAATTATTCCGCGTCAAATGCAAAAAACTTCATCCTTCTAAAATGTCTGGAAGTGACTTAAATTTAAACACTTAAATGTAATTTTTGAATTTTCCCCTTTTTGGGAAGGTTTCGTTGAGAAAATTTAAATTTTTCCGAATTTTATTATACAATTTAAGTAATTTCGCGTTGAATGCAAAAAACCGCATCCTTCTAGCGTGTCAAGAAGTGGGTTTGATTTCTTTAACAAAATTGCGTTGATATATTAACACCAGACAAAATCTTTTTTTTTTTTTTTTTTAAATACAAAATTTGCAAAATTGGCCCTACAGTAATGAAACTTAAGATTTGGGTTCTCTGGGGAAATAAATGGGAGTCTAAGGGAATATTTTGCTTATTGTTTCGATATAACACACCGTTTCGGAGTTATTTAACTTTTTATGTAAAATTTCTCGTTAAGTCCTGAAACTCACATAGCCTAAAAATTTTGTTATTCAGATGTGGTATATATGTTCTGTGGCTTAAGCGACTGAATTTTCATTTGTTTTTCCGATATCTCTATTGGTTTACGAGATATTTCAATTTGTAGGTTCAAACAAAAATTTTATTTTTTTCACGAATAATGCTTTTAAAAATATATGTTTTCTGAAAACTTATTATTTAAATCAATGTAGTCCTATTGATTCAACCTACGTAATGGATGAAAATTTTTATTCGAATTGTTGTTCAACCAAAAACACATATTCGATTTGCTAAAACTCTTATTTTTCCTAAGTAATGTTAAACTTCCATATTGCAAACACTATAAGTAGTTAAAAAAAGCGAATTTTTGGTGTTTTTCCAATTTTCGGAGTTGTTCCGTTTGAAAAACATAAGTTGTCCTATTTTTCTTATATTTTTCAAGTTAATCGGTTTGAATGAAAAAAAAAATGCATCCGTCTTGCATATCTAGAAATGGGTAAAATTTTTTTAAACAAAATATGTTTTTTTTTTTTTTAATTTTGAAGTTACTTTGTAACAAATTATAACGTCAAAGAATCAATTCACTCATTGGAATATTCACACAAAATGATTCATGAATGTATGTATGTATGAATGTATAAAGATCAAAAGTATCTTCGAATCCGACCAAAAACATAAATGTAAGAAAGGGCCGAGTTTTCGGGAAAATCCTTTTTCGATTTTTCGGGAGGTTGTAATGAAAAATTTTAAATTTTTCGAATAAACTTACTAATTTGTAACTATTTAGTGTCAAATGCAAAAACCTCATCTTTCTAGCATGAATAGGGGTTGTTTTACGGGTGTTTTTCCCGATTGCGAAGGGTTGTGATAGAAACATTCACTTTTTTCAAATAATTCTGTTAGCTTGAACCTGTTCCACGTCGAATGGAAAAACCCCGATCTTTCTATCATGAATAAAAGTGAAAAGGTCAGTTTTAGGGATGTTTTTCCCATTTTCGGGAGGGTTGCGATGTAGGAGGTGGAATGCGATGTAGGTAATGAAATTTTTCAAAGTGTTCTGTTAACTTGACTTTATTTCGGGTCGATTGGTGAAAATTCCATCATTTCAGTATGGATAGAACTGAAAAACGAAATTTTGGGGGTTGTTTTTTCGATTTTTCGCGAGCTAGCATTAAAAAATATTAAGTTTTTCGAAAAAACTTCCTAATTTGTAGCTATTATGCGTCGATTGCAAAAAACTGCATCTTGTAGCATGTATAGAACAAAAAGGTTGGTTTTGGGGGTGTTTTTCCCAAGTTCGAAGGGTTGTGGTGGAAAAATTGTCATCCTTCAAATGATTCTGTTATTTTGAACCTGTTCCACGTCGAATGGAAAAAAACCGATCTTTCTATCATGAATAGAAGTGAAAAGGTCAGTTTTAGGGATGTTTTTCCCATTTTCGGTGTGGTTGCGATGTAGGTAATGAAATTTTTCAAAATATTATGTTAATTTGACGTTATTCCGGGTCGATTAGTGAAAATTTCATCTTTCTAGCATTTACAGAACAGAAAAACGTAATTTTGGAGGATGTTTTTCCTATTTTCCGGAGGGTTGCACTGCAAAAATTGAAGTTTACCGATTTTTCTCGTCAGTTTGAAGCAATTTCACGTCGAATGCAAAAAACCGTATCATTCTAGCATAAGGGCTTGGTTATAAGGGCATTAAAAAATTTTTGCGGGCAAAGCTGCAACGGGTAATGCTAGTAATGAACCTGTTCCACGTCGAATGGAAAAAAACCGATCTTTCTATCATGAATAGAAGTGAAAAGGTCAGTTTTAGGGATGTTTTTCCCATTTTCGGTGTGGTTGCGATGTAGGTAATGAAATTTTTCTAAATATTCTGTTAATTTGACGTTATTTCGGGTCGATTAGTGTAAATTCCATCTTTATAGCATTTATAGAACAGAAAAACGTAATTTTGGAGGATGTTTTTCCAATTTTCCGGGGGGTTGCACTGAAAAAATTGAAGTTTACCGATTTTTCTCGTCAGTTTGAAGCAATTTCACGTCGAATACAAAAAACCGCATCTCATTCTAGCATAAGGGCTTGGTTATAAGGGCTTTAAAAAATTTTTGCAGACGAAGCTGCAGCGGGTAATGCTAGTAATAAATAATAATTGATCAATGCAAAATATAATAAAAAAGTTAAAATAAAATGAGAATATAAATTAATGTTTACAAAATTACAATAAAAAACGTATAAAATAAAAACAAATTCACACAGTGTTGGGTCATCCATCCAAAAACTAATTGTAATCATATGTGCTTAACTTTTAATAATAAACGTAACTGCTGTATTCAAATTGCTATGACTGTTTCTATATTGTAAAAAAATTAATAGGTATATATCATATTGTTCTTTTTATGTTTTCTACATGGATGTTTACTAATGATACAGTCTTAAGTGTAATTAAAACAAAAAAATGTTAAATTTTCCGCTTTTCCGATACAAATTTCCAGTTTTCGCAATTTTTCCGTTGGTTTGCGTACTACAGCTACCTGTTATGCCAAACATCAATTTTACAGCATATGTGGAAGTATCGTAGAATATTGATCTATTAGTTACCAAGAATTGTAGGCGTTCCCGCGAAGTTTGCGTTTTTGAAGTGAAATAACTTTTTAACGGTTAATTCGTTAACGTTGATTGAAAAAGCTGTTTCTTATAATTCCGTAAAGTATCTATATTCGAAATATCAACACGGTAGCTCTTATCGTTCAAAAGATACAGCACCTAAAAAATGAGTCTAAATTAAGGTGTAGTAATAGCACTGTAGTGAGAAGTCCGAATGTGTCCCTTAAAACTCGGCCTTACCCACTACCGTGCTCTAGATTACAATAATATTACAATCGATTTCTTACAAACTATAGTACCTAGCCTAAGCTAGTTTATGGATATGCATCGTTTACAAAAATCATCGTTTAGGAATGGAAAAAGTATTCTAAAAAAACCATCGATTGCATTTTTGAATTGCAATGGATGGGTAAGCCATCCCACAACTAAATAATGAGAACGATTATAAATTAATAAATAACAAATAACATAAAATAAAATAAAAATATAATTAAGATAAATTAAAATTAAAATTAAAATAAAACAAAATAATGAAATAAGAAGAAAAATAGAAAGCTATGTACAATAAGATTGTGCCGGAATTAAGTACAAGATCACCCAGAGTGCTGATCTCCGGAAAAGGGTTTTCACTGGATCTTTTGAAGTAGGATAAGGCGGTGGATTTAGTGAATTCGATAAGCGTAGGGTGCCCGGTTTCTTTGTGGAGAATTTCGGTGGAAAATCGGATGGGTTTCTTCGAAATCACTCGAAGACATCGGTTTTGGAATCGTTGAATTGAACGTGTACCCAGATGAGGGCTGCAGACGTTAGTATAGGGCGAATACATCACTTGTAAAGTCGATGCTTGAGGCGTTCGTCCAACTTATTTTTAGCGTTGAGTAGTGGGTATAATCCTGAGAAGGCTGCGTTGCCGAGGGCAAAACGCTTTGAGACGTTCTTTGTCCAATTCAACTTCTTTTCCAGGGTTACGCCTAGGAACTCAACGCTTTGAATTTGGTTGATTTCTGTCTCAAACATATGCAATTCAAGGGGGTAAGAAGCGACATTTTGCTTTCGAGAAAATAGGATTGGCGGGGTTGATTTTACATAATTTGAAGTAAGTTTCGAGCATGGATAATGGGGATTGGAGGCGACTGGAGATAATTCTTGGTTGCCAGAAAGAAAGAAACAGGCGGGGTCCAAGTATGGAGCCTTGTGGTACGCCGGCCCCGACACGGTAGCAATTGGATGTACTTTGAGGGAGATGGATTTGGGAATTACGATTGGATATATAGGAGATGAGGAATTTGAGGATGTAGGTGGGCATGTTATGTTGGGTGAGTTTGTGGATAAGTCCATCGTGCCATACCGTGTGAAAAGCTTTTTCGATGTCCAAGAGCACCATACCTGTGGATATATTCCAATTAAATCCGGTAGCAATGTGGTCAGTGAGTCTGTGAAGTTGGTTCACAGTTGAGTGGTTCAATCTGATGAATTGTTGGGGGATTATCTTTCTATGGATATTTTCATGCGACTGCAATCTATTCAAAACTACTTTTTCCAAGACCTTACTGAGAGATGGCAGCAAGCTGATGGGTCGGTAGCTCGAAGGCATCTTTAGTTGCTTTCCTGGCTTTGGAAGTGCTAAAACTTAAGCGGATATCCAAAGTTTCGGAAAATAACCAAGTCTCCGGCATGCAGTATAGATATAACCGAGCTGCACAGCCGTCTTCTGAGGATGATAGCGAAGTACAGCGTTAGTTATTCCATCATCACCAGGAGCCTTCCTACACTTAAGTTTCTTTAAAATGTTCGAAACCTCATGGGGTGATACGCTTTCGACATCGATTGGTTTAGTGACGAAAGAGCGAATATTTTAGTCCCATCGATTGGGACACTAGTTGGGCCGTCTCCTCATAGTGATATTCGTCGCCATCGGTTAAACTGTGCGCCTCCTTGGAGAAAGTGTCAGTTAGAATTTGGGATTTGTCAGAATCTGAGTTCAAGTACCCGTTTTCGGATAGAAGAGGGGGCAGTCTTGTAAAACATAAATTTTTACGTATTTATTTAAACTATTTGCAATTATTAAGTCAAATTCGAATAACAGGGTTGCATTTATGAATTGTTATGTAAAGAAATTAACACAAAAATGATGAACAGTTGAACACTCAAACCTGTTAATTTTTAACATCAGCTAGTCAAAGCCTGTTGACAAGATCCAATACTCCAAGCCAAAAAAATTCATTCCAGTACGGCTAATTTAACTAAGTGACGGTGCACTAGGAAATCTCACCAGTGATCCAATCATGTGTAGACACTTTCCTGTACCCGTACACGTCTTTTAACTATATCCGCACATGCGCACGATAACTTTTTTCTAACTTCGCAGAGTACTACAGAACTGCTGTTCCAATAGAAACACGTTTAACCGCCTTTTTTTTGTGTTCACTCAAAACAAAACGTGGTCAACGTTAATTTTTATGTTTAACAATATAACAATACTTATTTTGTAGCAGCCAAAGTTTGCAATTAAATTACATCGATTACATATTCATGTATTCGATGGATCATGTAATGTTAGCAAATAACAAAACTTTTTAAATAGAATATCCAAGAAGTCGGTGATCGATAATGGAGCGAGGTCGATAATTATTTTGTGTGCGGCTTGAAAAAAAATGATCGCGAGATTGGTAATTTTGTATAATAATAATTAATTAAGCCATCCCAAGCCTTAATTGGACATTATTTTATTAATGAATTAAATGGTTATCTTCTAATACTATTAGTGGGATATTGTCATAATCTATTGTAGATCATTATCAATTCTATGTTTGGTATTTGGATAGAATTGAAAACTTAAATAGCAAAGCAAGAAGTTATGTTATTGTATTTCTTTTAATATTCATTTAATTTCTTGTTTTATTGTCATTTTTCAATTGATAATTGACATCACCTGATGAGGGCTAAAATTATTAGCTGAAACGTTGTGAATTAATTCATTAATAAAATATTGTCAAATTAAGGATTGGGATGGCTTAATTAATTATTATTATATATAAATAAAAAAAAAAAAAAAAATATATATATATATATATGTATATATATACATATATATTTATATATATATATATATATATATATAAATATAAATATATATATATATATATATATATATATATATATATATATATATATATATATATATATATATATATATATATATATATATATATATGTATGTATATATATATATATATATATATATATATATATATATATATATATATATATGTATGTATATATATATATATATATATATATGTATGTATATATATATATTTTTTTTTGGTGAGGAGGAAACCCTAGATAGACACCACTGGGAGAGTGTCACACTCCTACTGTCTAAAATCTCCTCCCGTATAAAAAAATAAACATGACGGGACTGGCATAAGCATTACTTCGTCATGCTCTCTTCATCTCTAGCTCATTGTAGGTGACATCTTATATGTTGCTCCTGTATCCTCATGATCGCCTTTGTCATGTGTGAATCCGCTCGCTTTTCAGTGTTGTATGTTATCTGGTCTAATAGTTGGACCCAGCCGCAAAGTCAGATCTGCTCGAATAGCGCGCCACTCAACGCAGTTGAAAATGGTATGTCCGCCATGTCTTCAGTCTTGCATGCCGTACCAAGGCTCTGCTGATTCTGATGGAATCATCTCTGATAGCTGCCAAACCATCCGTGGCCACTCAGAATCTGGGTCAAATAATAATCCACCTCGCCATGTTTTCTAGTACACCACGCCATTAGGTCTGCTATCAATTTTATCGTCCACACTGTCCTACAATTTTGGACTTCCCATTCTCTTTGCCAATGCTCTCGTATGCTTTTCTGCCTTTAGGCAGCATACTTTGACATGCCCTGTCATTCTTAAATTATGCCCGAAAGATACGCCCAGGTATTTCAAAGAAGTCTTAGTTCTAACCTGCCAGTATTCCTCAACAAGCGTAAGTTGCTTAATTTTGCGTCCTCCGTATAGTATGAGTGCGTCAGTCTTTTTGGGTGCAAGTAATAGCCCATTTCTTCTAACTTCCCTGGAGAGACAGTATAATGATGTATTTGCATCACTCACTCTTTGTTCAATACTTTGGGCTGTTACCACCACTATAGTGTCGTCAGCATAGCCGATAATATGGGTGCCAACAAGCACTTTTCACGCAAAACACTGTCATAGAGAACATTCCAAAGTACTGGCCCCAACACTGATTCTTGGAGCCACTTTCCCCTACCAGTATTTTCCTATCCGCCAAGCAGTCCTTAATGATCTTTCTGAGGGATATAGATACAGATTTTTGGCTTCCAATGCGCTCATAATCTCACTCCAAAAAGCTGTATTAAAAGCATTTTTTATGTCTTATGTAATTAATAGACCAAACTTCCTATTCTGCGCCGCCCTGGTTGTTACTTCATCCACAATGTTAACTATTGCCCACATGGCTTACACAATGGAGCGATCTCTTCTAAAGCCATATTGATGTTGGTACAATTTCTCTTTGGTTTTAAGCTCATTCATCGCTCTCGCAGGGATCAAGTGTTGGAAGAGCTTGCCCATGACATTCAGCAAACATATAGGCCTGTATTTCTGCGGCTCGCTTGGTTTCTTTGGTTTTTTATTAAAATCACCTTTTCGATCTTCCAGATAACACAAAAAATTCCCTGCTTCAAAAGATGGTTCATCGAATGCAGAACTAGAAAAACTGCGTCTTCTTGTATTACTGCTTTACAAATCTCAGGTAACAGTTAATCGGGTCCAGTAACCTTTCTGTGCTTGACTTGACTATCAGCTTCTGTCAGTTCTTCTTGGGTAAATGAAGACGTAGAGCTATTTTCAGTCATATTGAAGTTCAGTCAAACTGCTGTTCCTCTTTTAACATCAGACCGTTTAAAATTTTTAATTTTCCTTTTCCTATTTTATATGCGAGTCCCCAAGTATCATTTTCGACATCTTCGCGAATACTTTTATAGGGCTTTGACTTTGCTTTAATGATCCTTTTTTTGAGCATCCTCCTATAATTCGTATAGCTATTTTCATGTTCAATGACATCAACCAAGTCAATGGAATTGCGTCTTTTGCATCCAGTTAGCATTCTCTTCGTTGTGAGACTGTTTGTTCATAGTTCAGTTAGCTCATCCATCTAACAGTAATTCGGCATACGGTTCCCTTTAATTTTCTGAGTCAGCCTGTTATTACAAATATTAATCACTAGTTTTTTTTAGACCTTCCGGCTCAATCTGCATTTTCTTCTTTCCATGCATTTATATTAAAATAGAATAGAAATTCCTCTAATTTATCCAAGCGCCATCCCATATGCTATTTTTCATTGTTCAGTTGTACTTTTTGTTTGACTTGGTTAATTACAAAAAAGATATATCTATGATCACTTAGAGACTCATCTGCTAATACTTGCCACGTGCAGAAGGTAATGTCAATAACTAACTGATGACGTCTGTTGTCAAAGGTAGACTCTGAATCCTGATCTACTATAACCAGATTTAACCCTGCACTCCAGTTGAGCAGTTATTTGCCTCTTTTGTCAGTGTTGATAGATCCCCAAGTTTCCAATTTTGAGTTGAAATCTCCCCCGATAATGCACTGTTTGGTCTGATATCGGATGATAGTTTCTAGGATCGTTAGATACCGTTTAAACTCATACATCGTACAGTTTGGGGAGATATAACAGTTGAATATGCAAAGATCTATCGTAGCTACTAGAACACAAAGCCACTATCTATGTTGTGAACTAATTTCCTGAGTTGATGATACTTTTTTAACTGCAACGTCCCTCCCGTAGTCAAGAAACCATCCTTGATTTTCTGAGATAAACTTATTCGGTTCTTGTACCAAAACTAGGTCGATCCTGTTCCGACGAGCCGTTTCTTGAATCAAATCTTGGGGTACTTTTCTTCTTCCGACATTGCACCGGAGTATTATGATATTAGCCATGTGTTTTGTCTTCTTTGTATTTTGGACACTTCATACTGTTTAATGATTCTATAGCCAATTTACAAGCTAATGAAGAAAAATTAAATAACAATTTGCTTATATTCAATCAATTTTCCAATAATAGACAGAAATACTGAGCAAAAATGACCTTGAATTTACAATCATTGATCGTATCAAATTGTTGAATCAGTTGAGTTCCCAGCTCCTAGTTACCATTGATAAATACCTCCTTAGTCTAACCTTAACCCGACATGGTATTATTGATTATAATACAATTAATCCTGTGGTTCTCTTTGAAGAGCTGAGAAAAATATCACAAAGATACACATTCCAATTCCAATCAATTTTTTCAACATAGAAAAGTATATGTTAAATTACGAATTCCTCTGGTCGAACAAAATGATTTTGATTTATACGCTATATTACCATTACCAACTCCCCATCTAAACAATACTAACATATATTCCTATGTTCAACCAGAACAACCCTATATATTAATCTTCAAACCCCGACCCCAATATTCCCTACTGAGATCACTTGGAAAACTGGGTTTGTACGCAAATAAGTACAATCAGAAAAACACTATCCGCAATAAAATTGACTCCAATTAAAATCTCCAATATGGATTTATCTGAACTTAAAAATGCTCAACATCAACTCATTAAACAAGCCATTTATAATTAAATACGAAAAATGGTACAATTCAGTAATCGCAGTAATACTCCTCATAACTAGAAGTATTATCTTTTTGTACATCTTTAAATGGTGCAGGCTCATCAACTTGCCTAAAATGTTTTGCTGCTTAAGTAAAAGCAAACTTGTGAAACACAAACACCAATCAAAGACCCAAGTATCTTATCATCCCAATAATAACAACATCCGAATTACCACACCAAAAGATCAACCCAGTCCAACTTGAAACGAGACGAGAATGATGAAGTTGCATTTACAAAATTAATTTTTTTTTATTCATACTTTTTACCTTTTATTTTTGTAATTTCAGAACTATTTAAAAATTCCTAACGATTCAAACGTTTTTGAATCTTTTTCTATGGGGGGAAGTGTTACGCAACCCGATAACACATATTTATAAATATTATTACAAATTAATAACACATATTTTAGTGAAATATTGTGCAATTTGACACGACTAATTTAATAATTATTAATAAATTCACCATTTAATAATATTTTTATTTTGTCAAATAAACAAAATGCCTTTTAAGTATTATTTTTTGTTCAAATTTTTATTTAAAAAAAACATGTGTAGTACAATTAATACATTTAAAACTGTGCCATTTGTTAGTATAAAAATAAAAGCAATTTGTAAAAAAATTCGTTACGCAGGAGCTGCTTCAACTTAGCGAATTTCCTTAAAATACATAAATAGAGAGTGATTTACAATAGTGAGTGGTCACAATTTTAGTATGATCAAAATGAAATGTCGTATATGATTTGAGTATTTGCAAGGCCAATTTTATTAATAAATGACATAGTCAAGGGGAAATGGTGGCATAAAGATAGAAGATAACACAAAATATAAAATATCTCTCTTAATAGTAGAACAATCGAAAAATGCGTAAGGAATAAATTTGTAGAAAATCACTTTAGCTACAATTCATCACCTTATCATTTTTGCTCAAACTCTAATATGTACAGAGATATTGAGGAATTTAATTTTCAATCTTAAACCGTCAATATTTCTGTAAATATTAGGGTAACAGAAAAAATGATAAGATACAAAATTACAGTAAAACTTAGTACCTAGAGCTTTACTTCTTATAAATTTTTCGATTTTTCAAATTTTAAGGGAGATATGTCAAATTTTGTGTTTCCCCCTCCCTCTAAACCCCTCTTTCCCCTTGTTCGATTTTACCCATTAACGAACTTGACCTTTTGAATACCAAAAGCACCTCAAATACCAAATTTTATTCCAATCAGGTCAAAATTGTGACCGCTAGAGTGATTACAGACACATATATATATATGTATATATATATATATATATATATATATATATATATATATATATATATATATATATATATATATATGTCCATAGATATATATATACAAATTTTACAGATGGTGATTTTCGACATCTACTAGGTAGGATCGATGGACATTTGCAAAAAATTTTGCAAAATTTTGAAGTCGGTACGAGACCAATAGCTCTATTTCCTTTCAGGAAATTCGCTTAAAACATAAATTAGATTTTTATTAACATCTCATATTACTACGATCAAGTTCAACTTTTAAATTCATTAATGATGTAGTAAATAAATTAAGTTATTTTTAAGTGTTAATTTTCGTTTTATTTTATTTTGACTTACATACCATTCTTGTAATATTAACTGACCACAATATTACTCGTATTAAATTGGAAACATTTGGGTAATATAAAATTTTCCAATTGATTATCGTCAAATATTTGAAATATTAAGTAAGCCTACGAAGTCGAGCTTTAATCAACTGCTCTGGTGGCCTTCTACACTTGCAATAATCAATTTTGTACCAAGGAGGAGGAGATATATATATATATATATATATATATATATATATCTATAGATGTGTTCATGTATGTTCCCTGTGGACTCCAAAAAGGCTGGACCGATTTTGATGAAATTTTCCCGAAATTTTCAGATTAGCCCAGTGACTGTTTGTATTGTAATCTCGATTTTTTTTAAAGTTACGGACTTTAAAATTTATATCTAAGCTATTTATAACCACGGAGGTCCATTCCACCAAAGCTCGGAGGCTCGTACTAATCTGGAATTTATCCCTCTGGACACAATGTCAGCAAGATTTTTGGATGAAATAACGTGATTCCAACAATCGTTCGAGCACTACTCTGGGATTTGAGAAACCCTGTTGGCTAAAAACACATTCCAACGAGAAGTCTTTGAGCGAACCCACGCTATCATGGAATCAGTCCAAAAAGATGTGTGATCGATTTTGACCGATAATGCTTGACGAACCATTTGCGATAATGTATGACGAACCTACTCGCATGAATGAACTCCCGTTACTATCAACAGATTTCAAAGAAATAGCACAACCATAAGCTTTGGTCGAGCTATCACCAAATCCGTGAAATTCAATGCTGACTGCATTTGCAGTTAAAATTAAACGTGGAATCGTGAGTTTCATTCGCAAAACAGTTTTTAGCATGCGATTTTTCAGCACGCTATATGATCTCTCACTATCTTGATGTCTATATATTATTAATTTATTTATTTACTATTTACATATTTTTCAATTTTTTTTTGTATACTAGCGACTGTTTATCCATTGTTAGTATGGTTGCCTTTTCGATTATATTGTACTAACGAAAGTGACTAGCGTCAATTTGACATTTAAGTAATTTGTCTGAAAATTGATAACATTCTTACAATACATTGACATGACGATAGTGAGAAAGTATATATTTTGTAACTCAGAGGCCGTTGGTTGGTCTATAGGTCATGGATTTGATTCATATTCTAGATGTGTATGATTTTTCATATCAAGCATTTTATGTCAATGAATGTTAACAATGTTCAGACATATTACTTAAATGTCAAATTAAGTAAAGGCTAGTCACTTCCGTTCGTATAATATAACCGAAAAGGCAACCAATATTAACAATGAATATATATATATATATATATATATATATAAATAAAAATATATATATATATATATGTAAATTATGGTAGACTACCATATCTTCAAATATTCAAGCAGTCTAGAAATCTTATATCCAAGACTACTTGAGAAGTTGTTGTTTTAGAATGCTATGATAATTAATATTAAATATGACATTTATAAATTATCATATTTTCTCTTATAATTTGGACGTGTAATTTAATTATTTTATAGGTAAATTTGTTTTGTTTGAGAGTATTAAATTATAATTGTACTAATTTTGTAATTCTTTTATAGAAATTCAGAATAAAATCACGTCTAAAAAAGAAACTTAAATATATATAATTCTCGTGTCACAATGTTAGTTATTATATCCTCCGAAACGGCATGATCTACGTTTATGAAATTTTATATGTATATTCGGTAGGTCTGAGAATCGGTCGTAAGTGATAAGGTGTGGTCCTGAATATCTGATAAGTGGTATAAGTGTAATTTTTATATCCTCTCACAAGTGGTGTGTTGAAGTCGTTTATATAAGAAGTAAATTAAACTGAAATTAAGATAGGCGAAACTTGGTTAAAGCCGGACAAGAGAGCTCGAATTCCTGGGTACCTATCGCCGAGTCCGTGCCACCAGAAATGGTGGTGGGGTTGCCCTATACGTTCGACACGATGTCCAACACTCTCTCTTGCCACCCGAAGACGGTGATCTCGAAGCCGTCTCCATTCTTATTTCGACAAATTGTGGTAATTATAAAGTCACATCGGGGGGATTTATATAATCTCCCCGATAGACTTTTACAGGGAAAAGATATTGATCGCATTTTAAGGACTCATGATCGCGCTGTGATCATGGGTGATTCTTATGCGCGTCATATGTCTTGGAACTGTATGTCTAACAATGCTAGCGGAATCGTACTCTATGCGCATTCCCTCAAACGTAACTTCATTGTTGCGTACCCAATGGATCCCACTTACTATCCTGATGCTACCCACCGCCCTACCCAGACCCATTGACTTATCGATACTCAAGAATTGTGACCTTCTGTCGGGCCCAGATGTTCACTTGAATTTGCAAAGTGATCATTGCCCCATCACTTTCACCCTAGATAAAATGAGGGGCGCTTCTACTTTGCAACGCAATTGAGCTTTGAGAAAGTGGATTGGAAACTTTTCAAACAGTATCTTAACGTCGAAACTTTGATCATTCCACAGATCAAAACAACCGACCAAATATATTTAGAGGTTAGTAAACTGACGAGGAATCTCGTAGCTGCTACCGAAAAATCTATTCCTAAGAAAACTCGATCCACCGGTTTCAACTTAAATAAGATGATGACACACTACCACTCATACGGACTCGGAACAAATTACGTAAATTTTGGCAAAGAGTTACGCAGCCTGAGCTTCATGACGCCATGAAGCGAATGTCAGCTGATATTCGAGAAAAAGTCACGTGCACTAGAGATGAAATGTGGAATGAGAGGATTTCGGCTCTGACCACTCGTGACAATAGTGTTTGGACAATTGCTAGAAATTTGCGTAAACGTTCCAACAGACTGCCCCCTCTACTGTTGGAAAATAAGTACCTCTACCCAGATTCAGACAAAGCTCAACTTTTTGCTGATACCTTCTCTAAGGCGCACAGCTTAACCGATGGCGACGAATATAACGATGAAGAAACGGCACGTATGGTGTTCGAATCTTTGGAAAATATTCGCTCTTCCGTCATTAACCCAATCGATGTCGAATGCGTATCACCTCAGGAGGTTTCAAACATTTTAAGGAAACTTAAGTGTAGACAGGCTCCCGGTGATGATGGAATAACTAATGTTGTTCTCCGTTATTTTCCTCGGAAGACGGTTGTTCAGCTCAGTTATATCTATACTGCGTGCTTGAGACTGGGTTATTTTCCTGACATTTGGAAAGCTGCCAAAGTGCTAGCTCTTCCGAAACCGGGAAAACAACTCAAGTCGCCTTTAAGTTACCGACCCATCAGCTTGCTGCCATTTCTCAGCAAGGTCATGGAGAAAGTAGTTTTGAACCAGCTGCAGTCGCACAAAGATATCCACGGACAATTAATTCCCCAACAGTTTGGTTTCAGATCGAACCACTCAACAGTGAGTCAGCTTCACAGGCTCACTGACCATATTTCTTCTGGATTTAACTCGAATAAATCCACAGGCATGGTCCTCTTGGACATCGAAAAGGCTTTCGATACGGTTTGGCACGATCCACAAAGTTTCCAAAGTCAACATACCTACCTACATCCTGAAATTCCTGATATGCTATTTATCGAACCGAAAATCCCGAATTCATCTCCAACAAAGTACATCGAACCAATATTGTGTCAAGGCTGGTGTACCTCAAGGCTTCTTGTTTGGACCCCGCCTCTTTTTATATTATATAAACGATATCCCGAAGGATCGAGCTACCGAAACGGCCCTCTTTGCTGACGATATAGCAATCTACTGTACTTCCTGGCAGTCGAAACTTATTTCGAGTTGCCTCCAGTCCCGCCTATCCACGCTTGAAAGCTATTTCAAGAAGTGGAAAATCAAAATTAATCCTACGAAAACTCAGTCCGTCTTGTTCACAAGAAAGAATAAATTTTCTTCTTATCCACTTGAATTGAAGATGTTTAACACTGAAATCCAACAGACTCAAAGGGTTGAATACCTGGGAGTAACTCTTCAAAGGCAGTTGAATTGGACGCAGAACGTTAAAAAACGTCTTGCCCTTGGAAACGCATCCTTCACTGAGTTGTACTCACTGCTCAACACTAGGAATAAGTTGAACGAACGTCTGAAACATCGACTTTTCAAGTCATGTATCCGGCCCGTACTCACGTACGCTGCCCCAATCTGGTCGAACGTTGCACCTTCGCAGCTTGCGAAAATGCAAAAATTTCAAAATCGTTGTCTTCGGACGATTTTGAAAGGCCCCCTACGATATCCGGCTGAAGCACTCCACGGAGAATATATATATATATATATATATATATATATATATATATATATATATATATATAATATTACGAAATTACAAAATTATATAATTTCGTAATTATATAGTTATTAACGCCACACAAACTATTTATATATTTATTTATTTACAACTGACGAATAACACAAATTACAAATATAAGATATTTTTTATAGTAGTATTATTTTTTATAGTAACATAAACAATATTACTTGCCAAAAAAAATTATATACAGGTGGAATTGAGTACCTCCTTCTTTTCGTCGATAAAAAAGGAACAGAGTTTTTGACGATTTAATATAATAATATAAAACTATGAAAAAAATTTAAGTAACCGAAAAAAAGGCGTTACGCAGGAGCTGCGTCAACTTAGCGAATTTCCTTAGAATACAAAAATCACTCTCTAGCTGTCAGAATTTTAGTGTGATCAACACGAAATATCATATCTGACATGATTTTAGTATTTGAAAAATTTTAATCTAGAGCACAGTAGTGCGACAGGCCGTGTTTTAGAGGTTTCTTCCTTCGCGCTTACAGTACTTTTACTACACGAAATATCAGAGCCGATTTGACCTCAAAATATCTCCTGAACGATTTATTAATAGCCAAAATACAACCATATACAACGATTAATAATAGTGTGCTATTGTAGTTTAAAGTTACTATGGAAACGACAATCAAAATTGACATTTCAAAATTGAAACAAAATTTCAATAAAATATTTGTAAAGTTATTTTTTAGAAGTAAGGTATAGTTTCTGTGGAAATGAGAAACTCAACGAAAATTTTAACCGACTCCAAAAAAAGAAAGAGGAGAGTCTATGTTCGACTTTATGTATTTTTTATAAATGAATGTTCACCGATTTCTCCGTCAAATGTGGATCGATTTTGAAAATTCTTGTTTTGTATGAAAAAATATACTCTCGAGGTGACCATTGTCATCAAGTCATAATCTGATGAGGGGATCCTTTCAAACCGATCAGTAGGAAGCACGTCATACCAATAATAATATTTTATTACAAGTAATGTAACAACTAACTGAGTTAATTGTTTGAATACCCAATATATACTGCATTTTATATTAATGATTGAATTATTTAACAATTCTGTATATTCGAATTATTAACAATTCGCTTTCCGAGGAACATTTAATCATAAATTATTAGAAAACTACTGAGTTTATGAAAAACAAAATTTCAAACAAAAGTTGTTCAGTTTAAAATAAAAATTATTATTTGAAAAGAATTTCAGCCCGTTATCTCTTTTCATTATTGTGTTATCGTGTCCACAGACAGGCAGACGTACATGGCCGAATTGTATGCACACATATATCAAACATTCATACCTACGATTTTACGATCAATATTTTTAAACAAAGTCGGGATCAAACTTAATATACCTTATACATTTACATATACTGGGTATAAAAATTATACGTAATAGTTGGACAGGAATTGTCTTTTGGATTAAATCTGTATATTGTTATTTTTAGATTTTTAGTGTAATGAGTTTTTGTGTTTTTTGAAGTCGGTTGAATTTTTTAACCCGACTTCAAAAAAGAGGATGGTTCTCAATTCGTCTGTATGTTTTTTTTTTATGTTTGTTACCTCAGAACTCCGTCATTTATGAACCGATTTTGAATTTTTTGTTTTAAAGGGTTTGATTTCCGATTGGTCCCATTTTCACCAAATCGCATTCTGATGAAGGGATCCCCTGGAAATCGAGGAAAACCCCCATTTTTTATGTGATAACCGATTTCTGCGAAAATTTTTTGTTTGTTTGAAAGGGTATACTTATTCATAATGGTAAAATAAGAAACTTTTTTAAAAACCAACTTCAAATACAATTTTTTACAAAAAAAATCGACCACAAAAAAAAATTTTTACAAAAAAAAGACAAAATGCATGTAAAAAAACTGAAAATCTGTAATGGAAAAATGCACTAAAAATTAAAAAAAAAAATTTTTTTTGTTAGCGGAATTTTTATGGGGGAATTAAGAGGGTTTTTTTGGGTCGATATTTTTGTTGGAGAGATGGGTTATGATGGAGAGTTTGGGGGAGGACTGCGCATAAATAGGTCTCACATTACCTATTTCAATGGGCAGCGATGAAAAAATTTTGTTTTTCAAATTAACCGATTAATTTGCAGTTATTTAATGCAAAAAACCGCATCTTTCTAGCATGTAAAGTAGTAATTGGGTTATTTTTGTGGGCGTTTTTTGCATTTTTAAGGGTTGGCGATGAAAAAATT
The DNA here is from genome assembly GCA_963920215.1 of Nineta flava. Lineage (NCBI taxonomy): Eukaryota > Metazoa > Arthropoda > Insecta > Neuroptera > Chrysopidae > Nineta > Nineta flava. The sequence continues at coordinate 92,000,845 of OY986040.1, read as the reverse complement.
AAAGTTTATCGAATAACCTCATTAGTTTGATAAAATTTTCCACCAAATGCAAAACAAACCATGAATAGAAGTTGAGTAGCTTAAGGGGTTGTTTTCCCATTTTTTAGGGGTAGTGATGAAAAATTTAAAGTTTTTCTAATTACCTTCTTAATTTTTTCGTCTTTCTAGCATGTATAGAACAAAAGGGGTGTTTTTCTCATTTCCGAATGGTTGCGAATCCTGTTCCACGTTGAATTAAAAAAAACCCGATCTTTCTAACATGAATAGTAGTGAAAAGAGCAGTTTTAGGCGTATTTTTCCCCTTTTTGGGGAGTTACGATGTAGGTTATGAAATTTTTCGACGTATTCTGTTAATTTGACGTTATTTTGGGTCAACTGGTGAAAATACCATCTTTCTAGCATGAATAGAAGTTAAAAGGGTAGCTTAGGGGTTGCTTTTCCAATTTTTTTGGAGGAAGCGATGAAAATTTTTGTATTTTCTGCATTACCTTCCTAATTTGCAGCTATTTAGCGACGAACGCAAAAAATTGCATCTTTCTAGCATGTACAGAAGAAAAAGTGTGGTTTTAGGGTTGTTTACCCATTTTCGAAGGGTTGTATTTGAAAAATTTTCGGTTTAAAAATAATTATGTTGTTTTTAACGTGTTCCACGTCGAATGGAAAAAGACCGGAACTTTTTAACATGAATAGAAGTGAAAGGGCAGTTTTCGGGGTGTTATTCCCGTTTTCGGGGTGTGTTGCGATGTAGGTAATGCATTTTTGCGAAATTTTCTTATTTCGAGTCCATTGGTGAAAATCTTATCTTTCTAGCATGAATAGAAGTGAAAAGGGAAGTTTAAGTTTTTTTCCCATTTGCGAGGAAAGGGGGGGGGGCTGCGATACAGGAAATGAAATTTTTCAAAATATTCTGTTAATTTGATTTTATTTCAGTTCGCTTGATGAAAATTCGATGAAGATGATGCAATTTTTCAAAGTATTCTGTTTTTACTTTGGGTCGATTGGTGAAAATCCCATCTTTTTAGCATGTATATTACTGAAAACTGTAATTTTGGGAGGTGTTTTCCAATTTTCCGGAAGGGTGCAATGAAAAAATTGAAGTTTTTTACTTATCATTCTTAATATGTAGCTATTTAGCGTCCAATGTAAAAAACCGCATCTTTCTAGCATGTATAGAACAGAAAAACGTAATTTTGGGGGATGTTTTTCCGATTTTCCGGAGGGTTGCAATGAATAAATTGAAGTTTTCCGATTTTTTACCGTCGGTTTCAAGTAATTTCACTTCAAATGCAAAAAACCGCATCTTTCTAGCATGTCTAGAAGTGGGTTAGGTTTTGTATAGATCAGTGAGTGAGTGTGTCAGCTTCACTTCTAGCTTTATAGTATAGTGGATTACTCTGGCTAATGGCCAATGCAAAGGAGGAGCATGTTCGTCGTTAATTAAGACCAAAGTGTCCTTTTTTAAATTTGAAGTATCTTGTAGCCACTTCGAGCGCTGTTGGAGAGTGTCCAGGTATTCACTACTCCATCTCTTCCAGAATGTCTGTTTCGAGTGTCTAATTTGGTTCTAGAAGGCAATTTATCGATTGGGGTATCAGTGACATCACATTCTGGCAAAGATGTGAAGGTGTCATTAATTAAGAAGTGTCCCGAAGTTGAACAATCAAAATTGCTAGGATCACTTGATAAAGGACAGAGGGGCCTGGAATTTATGATACCTTCGTTCTGGCATAGAGCAGTATTTAACTCCTCATAGGTCAGAGTGGTCTTTCCAACCACTATTTTTAAATGAAATATGACCATCCTGATTCCATATTCCCATAATCCGTCCCAGAGAGGAGAAAAGGGTATAAAATTCCAATCCACTCCCTTCTTTAACATTGTTTCTGAATTAATGAGCTACTTGTCCTTTCATTGCACAACTTATATAATTCATTGAGCTCATTGTGAGCTCCCCGAAAATTTGAACCATTGTCACTGAATATTTTTTGACATCTTCCTTTTCTTGATTAATCGAAAAAATCAAAGATATTAATTTACAACCAAATTCAGTTTTAAGGTCTTTTGATGTAAAAAACCAAAAAGGCCAAAAACAATAAGTGCACTGTAAGTATAAAAGTTAATTTCAGTTGATAGCATGTGGTTTTATTTTTGTCCCCCATTAATCAAGATTCTTTGAAGGTACGTCATGGCCTCATTAAATTTTTTTTAGAACAAATGGCACATAGATGAATAAATGTTCTAGTATTCTGATCTGGTATTATAAATAATTTAGAAAATAAGAAAATTTCGTAGTATTTCAACTATGGAAAAATTTTCCGTGTTAGGTGTGCATCACAGTCAAAAAATGCAGTTATTGTTGGCCAAGATGTAGACCTTCTCCTCATTTTATCACTTAAAAATGATGAGAAGTATATCCTTGGAAACCAAGTGTAGGAAAAGTAACAGCAAAATTGCATGATCGAAACAGTTATATTTTTCCAAACCATCAAAAGTATCTTGAATTTATTCATGCATTTAGTGGCTGCGATACTACGTCTGCATTTTTCAACATTAGCGAAAAAAATTATGAAATTCATAAATAAAAATGCTATACAGCTACAAACACTTAAGAACACGTTTTTACGTACAATATAATTTGAACTCCTGGGCGAATTTGATTAGTTCGACGCAGCTTTTCTGCACTTTTTGAACAAATATTTCAGTTTGAACAAATAGTCACTAAGATAACCGTCAAAAACTACAGTGCAATCTTTGTAAAAAGTTTGTAAAAGATTAGTAAATTTCGTACTTTCAGCATTTTTGTCATAAAAAAAAAGTTTTAAAATGTTTTAAATATGTCATTTCGATGGAAAATTCCATTCTCTACAAATAGTTTCATATAAAATATATTGAAATTTTGCTTCGTTTGCGAGATATATTGATAAAACTGAAAAGGTTGCATTTTCACCCCTGTCTCCAATTTCCACCTTTGATTTAATAGCACTCCGCGGTTTTTTCTTCTTAAATGGCCCATTGGCCGATTTATGCAATAAAAACCCCTGAACGCCTTATTGCCCTGTTTTTTAGGACATAATCAATAGCCTAATCCTATTACAGAAGAAACTGAGACTAAACGGGAGAAGCAAACACTTCCCATAGTTTTCTCAAAATATTCGTGCCCTCCATACTTCGTGGCCAAAGTTCATCTGAAAAAATTCGATTAGTCTACGCAATAAAACGTTCCCACGTGACCAAAGTTTTTAAATATTTCGATTCTGCGATTAAAAATCTTTACTTTATTTCATTCGTATATACAAAAAAAATAAATAAGATAAAAATTTTAATTAATTTAACAATTTTAAAATATAAAGCACATCTTCTAAATATCATACAACAAACATTTATACCGTAGGTAAGGTGTAAAATTATAAAACAATTTAAATTACAATTCATGGTTATAGAACGCGTTACATCAAAGAATTTTAATTGAGTTTGTATATAAGATAAATAGATGTCCAAGTTAATTTTAAAATGAATTCAGGTATTTACAAAGAAATGTTTTAGCTAAGATTTTAGTCGTAACCTAATTATTTTCATAACATCAACCAAATAATTATAGGGTTGTAAATATACAACGATCGTACACATGCGTCCACAAAAGTAGTTATCATGTTTCAAAATTTTATAATTTATTTGTGTCTTATTCATTCGGTTTTCGAAAAAGTGTTTCGGATAAAAGTTGTTCGTTATAAATATACTAACAACAATTATTCGAAACATTTTCTAAAACACCGAATTTATAAGGCATAAAACAACAAAAAAATGGTGAAATATGATCGGCTTCTTTTATAACCCATAATATTTAAAAATTAATAAGCATTTCAAAAATATACTTTTAATAGAGTGTTACTGAAGCTTTACAGTATACTGACAGGTTTACTGAATTACTGACTTAGTTTCTAATATCGAAATTAGTATTGTTTGAATATAAATAAAAAAAATATTGAAGAAAATTAATTTTTTTTTTGTTTCGAGTATTTGAATCTGTATAGATTCGAAGGTGCTGCTTTTTGAACGAAAAAGAGAGCCAAAAAAAAATATTGAAGAAAATTAATTTTTTTTTTGTTTCGAGTATTTGAATCTGTATAGATTCGAAGGTGCTGCTTTTTGAACGAAAAAGAGAGCCAAGAAACCGCGACAAGATATATATATATATATATATTATTTATATATATATATATGAATATATATATATTGAAGAAAATTAATTTTTTTTTTGTTTCGAGTATTTGAATCTGTATAGATTCGAAGGTGCTGCTTTTTGAACGAAAAAGAGAGCCAAGAAACCGCGACAAGATATATATATATATATATAAATAATATATATATATATATATATATATATCTTGTCAAGATATATATATATATATATCTTGTCGCGGTTTCTTGGCTCTCTTTTTCGTTCAAAAAGCAGCACCTTCGAATCTATACAGATTCAAATACTCGAAACAAAACAAAAATTAATTTTCTTCAATATTTTTTTTATTTATATTCAAACAATACTAATTTAAACAATGATTAATTCAACAATGGTAACTTCAAACCGCACTACTGTTCCTTTCGGACTGAATTTAACAACTGTCGATTTAAAACTCTGAAACTAATCAGACAATAGTCGATTTTAAACTGATTTGATTAGCGCTGATCGTGGCTCTTTTATACCCGCCATGGGTCCTTCTAGAATATGATTGTTATTATGAAGAAATATTTTTTTGAAAATATACTTCTGTATGGAGGCTTCTAGAATGATTTAATTTATCAACAACCATGGACGAATTCGGATGTTTCGATTATTTATAAAATTAATTAAAAATTATAATACTTCTCCGAGGCTTGAACCCGAATGATACCCCTCTTGCTTGACATTTAAGTGTCCACCTAACAAACGCGGCCACCGCTGAGTCAGATTTCTACACAAATTTTATGATACATATGATTACTGTAAGCTAGCTTACTTCTGTTTACTCAATCTTGTACTCAAAATTATTTATTTGTGTATGTATTTATGTTATTTATCAAAAACATTCAATTTGTATGACTTTTGATTGTTTTAAATTAAATTATATCTGATAATTTGTTTTTTTCAAATTTATTTTAAGAAAAAAAATAAATTGAACTATATTATTTTCTTTTTGTACTTAAAAAAAAAAACTATATTGAAGAAAATTAAATATTTTTGTTTCTTTTAGTTCCGAGTATTCGAATCTGTATAGTTTCGACAGTGCGCCTTTTTGGTAAATAAAAATGGTTATATATATATATATATATATATATATATATATATATATATATATATATATGTATAAGAATTTTATCAAAAACCGAATGATTAAGTAACAAATCAACTGAAAATTTTTGAAAAATCAGCATTACTTTTGTGGTCTATACCGACATTGTTATTGGTGTCGTGACGGTGTCATGTCGACCAGTTTGAAAACGCTGTTTTTTCAAGTGTTTTAAGTATATAAACTAAAAAAATCTGATTTAAATCTGATGCCCTTATAATTTATGGCTCGGACCCTGTCTCTTACTATATCAAACTTCCATTTCAAGTAAAGCTCTACAGAATGAATATCGATTTAATATAAAGTTAATGCCATCACAACTTTGAAACATATGAGTCGGTTTTTTATGTATATAGTACGTTAGATGACTTCCTCAATTATTTTATACACAAGCCATTACATCCTTTTTATTATAATTAGGTACCTACCTATAGATAATTACTAAATCAATGTTTCCGTATCAGCAGTTGATTACTTTTATATATACAGCAAGTGATTCAATAATATTGACAGTGCGAATTTTTAAGATAAAAATTGCCACTTGTAGAGTAACGGGTTTAAGGTAGTTGTAAACACCCAAATGAATTTTTAATGGATTTTTTTTTTCAAATTTAGACAGATTATTATTTAAATAATGCTGCATCGAGTGGTATCAAAAAGGGAATATTTGAACGATACAGTTTCGAATATTTACAATTTCAAAGTATTTCAGGAGTTTTTCAGATTTTAATATATTGCACTCTACAGAATACCAAAAAGCTTACGTACATATTTAGTTATAACTAAGGATACCTTCTTACCATGATTATAAAAAACTAAATCAACATCCAACAACTAATAAATGATTTTTTTTTAAATTCATAATTACAACACAGTTTCTTAGATATTAATTAATAAATGATGAAAAATGTATGTTATTAGTAGGCGAGACTATCTAAAGACAATCTGAGAACAAATTAAAAACCATTATTCGACTATTGGATCCATCAATATATTTCTCAAGCCATGAAAAACAGGTCCATGTGAACTAGAGTCCGACAGTAGTTTATTTCATAGTGCTAGGTACACTACTTGAAGTTTTGGATTTAGTGTTGCTAGCTTAAGACTCTGTGCATAATGTAGCCCACTCATGACAGTCAAAGCAAAAAGTATAAAATGCAGTATAGTAAAACTCACTACACTAAAGGGGTAGTAGACGAAATCTACGAAATTATTGCAAATATAGAGCTTTCAAGTATAAGTTTAATAATAAACAAAGAAAGCGCTTAGTTTAAATGAAGTCACAATAAGGTACACTCCCGTTCAATAAAATTGAACCAACCTAAAATGTTAACTTTCTTACATTTCATAAAACTTGTCACTTTTGTAACATGTTTTTATATTATTTATTTATTAACAAAGATAAGTAGTATATTTTTTAAATGTAAAAAAAGAAATAGAAGTTTTTTATTGTTTATTTATGTAAACGAGTCGGTGATAGAGTAAGAATACGTAATGTAAATACATGTTGGGTGTTATATCTCCCTTTCACGTATAAAATAAAATGTTGTATCTGTCAAAAACATTTACTACAAGAATAATCAAAATTGTGAGAGACTGATTCGGTTCAGGTCGGTCAATTTTATTGGACCGGAAGTGTACATCTATTATATTTAAATTTCCGTTTAATTGTATATTGAAGAAAAAGGTAGACAATAAACTTCAGATTCCTGTAATTTGTTAACCGATTTTCAAAATTTTATCTAGCCTCAATATGTTTTGCTTTACTTGTTTTCGAATAGTTATAAAATATCCACTGCCATATTGACTACATTTAGTATAACATATAAAGTTTTTTATCATTTATAATAAAATGTTCTATATTTGTGCTATATAAGATTTGTGCATATAACAGCAAGTTACCGCGGAATGCGGAATGAAGTTTGAGGATTTTCGGTATAAAGGAAGTGCTACTAGCGAATGGCAATACGTATAACTAGACCAACCTGTGGCTCTTCAACTACGGTGTTCATGTTAGTCTAGTTTTCCTGGTCGTTGATACGAAAGTTTTAGTTTAGTGATTTTTTATTCCTGAATTGTAACTTATGATGAGTTTGTAACCAAGAAAACTATACATACTTATTTACATTACAACTACAGTTAGCACATGCTTGAAATACGTTTAATTGTCTTTAGTTTGGTTGTAGTTAAATGTTTGTTTACGTATCTTTTTCGAGTGAACTTACCCATCTAATCCGAATCCCAAGGGCGGAATAGGTGGGGCGGAATTGGGTACCTCATTTTGCCCAATGTTTTACAATGTCTTCCAGCAAACACAACGAACTTCCGAATTGATTACCCTTCAAGTGACAAGGCTATTTTTATTACCCCTGGGGCTCTTGGATGACAACTGACAACATAGTCTCTTCATTTCATTTTTCACCTGCGGGAATAGTTGGCAAAAATGATTAGGCTGCCCTAGTATATGAGGTTTTTGCATAAATTTATTTTTCCTGCATTTTCACTAGTTTTATCTGTGTTTATAATAACCTGTCTATACCAACTTGTCCTGCCCCGTGCCCGGGCTAGAACGGGGCAAATGACACAATTTTCTATTTTCGAAAAAAAAATTTTGTTCTTTTATTTTCTTACTATATTATTATATTTTCGTGATAATAATATTATAATGTGTTCATAGAAAAATTTGCAGCTCTCATAATAAACCCTTTAAATTTTTAAACCATATTTTCAACTTCATATCCCGTTCTGCCCCGGTTCTCTTATATGATTTTTTTTCTTTTAATGAATTTTATATATTTACGTTAGACAGAATTCTGTGGGCAGGTAAAAGTTTTTCTATCTTACAGAATTGCGTAAATCGTGCATGTTAAAAATCTCAACTTTTATTACGAATATCTCGCTTCATAATCGATAAAAACAATTAATTAAAAAATTTATTAAAAGATCCTTACGACTATTTTAATACTGCGCATGATAGAGTTTGTTAGAGTTAGTTTTTTCTTTCCTTAATCTTGTTGTAGATAATTAATTTTCGGTAAAGTGTAATATGTAATAATTTGAAATGTATGACCCGTCCCGTTCCTTTACAATAACATTTTTAATTTTTTTAATAATTGTTTGTAAGAATTATTTTGTAAAAATTTTTTTTGTAATTATTACCAGTTTACATTATTACGACAATTTACTGCTGCTCTATTTTTATTTCAGTTAACTCTTTATTGAATTTTAAAGTTTCACCTGTAATTTTTTGTTTTCATTCATATAATGTTTTATTATGTAATTTATATAGGTACCTAAATAGGTTTACCTTTTTGTTTAAATTTATACATTTTTGTCATTATTACCTATATACTTTCTAAACAAGGTGTATCCTGTGTATCCGAAACTATAATTAAAATAAATGTTTGTTTAATGTCATTCAATGTCTATTATATTTACTTTTCAGGATTTATATAAAAGAGCCTTTAAGCGAATTTCCTGAAAGAAAATAAAGCTATTTGTCCCGTACCAACGTCCAAATTTCGCAAAAATTTCTCAAATGTCTATCGATCCTACCAAGTAGATGTCGAAAATCACCGTCTCTAAAACTTATATCTATATCTATATATGTATATATATATATATATATATATATATATATATATATATATATATATATATATATATATATATATATATATGTATGTATTTATAAATGTGCCGGTAATAGCTCTAGTGGGGTATGTATTTAAAAATGGGGTATGTGAGGTGCTTTTGTTATTTGAACGGTCAAGTTTGTTAATGAGCAAAATCGGACAAGGGAAAAAGATGGTACAGAGGGAGTAGGAAACACAAAATAGGGCATATCTGTTATAATAATGGAAAAATCGAAAAATGTCAAAGAAAGAAAGTTATAGATAATTAATTTTACTTTATTTTGGTTCTTATAATTTTTCTGTTACCTAATATTGACAGAAATATTTAGGAATTAAAATTGAAAGTTAAATTCCTAAATATCTCTGTATACATTACAGTTTGAGAAAAAATTATCAGGTTATGAATTATAGCAAACATGATTTTCTACAACTTTACTCCTTATACATTTTTCGATTTTTTTAATAGTAGGAGAGATATTTTATGTTTTGTGTTCTCTAATTCCCGCTTCTTCCTTGACCTATGCCATTTATTTTAAAAATTGAACTTGCATATACCAAAATCATATCGGACACTATATTTCATTTTGATCAAAGTAAAATTGTGACCGCTAGGTAACGATTTTTGTATTCTAAGGAAATTCGTTAAGTTTACGCAGATCCTGCGTAACGAATTTAAAAAAAATTAAACAGATGATTTGTTGTCAATCAATTCGATCTTCAATTCAATCAATTTTCAGTTAAATGTATTATTATAACGAACTAACAATTTATTCGAAACAGGTTTTTGAAACCTAAATGGATCCGGCATAAATCAACCGTAAAGTTTTATTAAAAAGACCGTCATTTTTGATGTCACAAATATGTCAAACCAATTGTTCAAACACCCTCCTGTGAAACAAAATTAAATTAAATTGAATATTGTTTATACCGAAATAGGATGTGTAGATTTAGAGACGAATTTGAAAAATCATTGTGTTTTTTTAAAATCCAGTTGAAGGATAAACGTGCATGTGCCTAATATTGTAATAAACGAAGAAATCCCAATATTGTAGTAGTTCTAATCTTATAATAAACGAAGAATTTTTTATTCAAGTTGACATCTCTATATTGCATACATTATTTTTGATTTTAATTATACGACGTTGGTTACCACGTATGCCATATAATAGATTATTCAATTAAATACCAAAGGTGGAAAATACGAGAACTTAGATAAAACAATAACATATACTACCTATAATCATTCTAAACACAAATTCTTCAATATACAGTCATTATCGTAACACGTACTGATCTAATGTTATGGCATTCGAATCATTATTGACTTTATCACCTAATATGGAGAAAAAAAACTGTTACATAAACAAAAACTAATTTGATACTTAATGAATTAAGTAAGGCATTCACACTAATTAATTTTTAATTTAATTGAGAAAAAAATTAAGTCATCAATATAGACTAACATACAAACCTATATGCAAGTTTTAATTAGATGGTATACAACAAGGGTCCCAAACCTTTTTGTACCTAAGAGCACATTCTAAAAATGGATTTATCATAGTCATAATCAAATTGTAATCGATTTTGATGAAGTTTTGTTTCAACTCAACTGAAATTGACTAAAAATTAATTTTTAAACAAAAAAGAAAGTTTTGAGTAGCTTGAGTTTTGAGGGACTTGAAGTAAAACAAGTAACGTAACAACTAACTGAGTTAATTGTTTGAATACACAGTATATATGAGTTGTATATCAATGTTTGAATTATTCCTATTCAATGTTTATAAAATATGAATTATTTGTAAATGTTTGTTTTGTGTTAATAATTTTGAACAATAAAAATGTTCTAGCGCTTAAAAAAATGTATATTAATGTTCTTACGATTTTTATAATTTTAAATAGTGAGTTATATAATTTAGTGTGCCAACACGTTATTTAGTCAACGCAAAGCGTTAGTTAATCAACTCGAAGCGTTGTTCAACACGAAGCATTAGTCAATGGGAAGCGTTAGGCGACGCGAAGCTTTAGTTAACCCGAATCGTTAGAAACGCGAGTGGTATAAATATATATATATATATATATAGATACATATATATATATGTATATATATATATATATATATGTATATGTATCTATATATATATATATATATATATATATATATATATATATAGATACATATATTTATATATATATATATATATATATATATATATATTTATGTATATATATATATATATATATATATATATATACATATATATATATATATATATATATATATAAAGATACTTTTTAAACAACCAGTTTAAATAAATATGTATATATTCAAGATTTTAGTGATTTTCCTCTTCAAGGAAATAGATCTATATGTCTATCTATAGATCTGAATAAATTTTTGCAAAATTTGGGTATCGGTACGAGACCTATAGCTCTATTTCTTTGAAGATGAAAGTCGCTAAAGCCTTTAATTTAAATATATATATATGTATATATATATATATATATATATATATATATATATATATATATATATATATATATATATATATATATATATATATATATATATATATATATATATATAAATATATATATCTATACATTTCTACGTTCATCTCTCAATAGTATGTGTCTTTTGTTTGCTATTTATGTTTGAGGAGAGAAATGTATTGAGTTTATGGTAAAATGATTGAGATAAAATGTTCCCTCCTCTACGTTCCCTTTCCTCCCTCTAATTTTTTCGAGATCAGTTTTTGGCTGTTTTCCCAGGGTTGATTCCCTGAATTGGCCCCCATAGGTATCACTGTTTTTGATATCAGGGTTGTACGGTTTTTTGTCCGGATTTTTCTCTTTATAGGAGGATTCGGTTTTTTCGCAGCCAGGCTTTCTCTGCTGCTGCTTTTCTCCCGGTTGCACCCGTGATATTTTTCCCCTTCCCACCTTAGGAAAGGATTCTGGAGTTTATCGTCCAGATTTTTTGCTGGGTTGGATGCACCTGCAGTTTTTTGTGTCTTGGCGAGGTAAGCTTTCGCAGCCTAGACTGATTCACTGAGGGGAATCGAGCCCCACATTTTTTTTAATACCATTATTAAGCCCAGAGCTCGTTAAAGGCCCACAGTATTGGTGTTGCTATCGGGACACGGGTGCCTTCGGTGTGCAGTGCATAAGCACAGCAGCCATAAACTGCATCATGGAGAACGTTCCGAACATCATACCATGAGAAGGAGCGGAACTTATCGTCGAGGATGCAAAAACCTTGATGAACACATCAAAGGTTCTGCTGTATGCTCCCTAGATCTGGGAGCGCAGAATGCAAACCTGCACACTGAGAAGTGGCGAATTGTCTTGTATCCGATGAACCATCTGCATCGGATCACAAAAAAATCTATTACAATGTGAATAGATACGAATATAACTCGACACATAAGTTCAAACTCGCCACAATCTCGAAAAAATTTAAAACGGTATTTGACATTGGGCTTACTTCAACTGAGCTTCAGTATGGAATAATTAACTCCAAGAAAACTGCTAGGAGGTCTCAAAAGGCATCAGCAAGTCAACAAGTTGAATAAAGACCTGGGATAACCGCCATGAAGCCGTTACTGAATACAATAGTCTCTGAAAAAAGCCGCTCTAAAATTCACACAGTTAAACGCTTTAAAATTCACGCAGGAATAGTGTATCAATCAGGGACTAAAAATAAACCCTGGTAAGAATTACAACACTAATTCCATTTACACGAAAAAGGAAGATGGATAACATTAAACCACCCATCCTCATCGGTGAAACACTACAGATCGCAAGGGAAACCAAATTCTTAGGAGAAATGTTAGACTCTAAAGTAACATGAAACCCTCATCTAGAATATATAACAAATAGAGAAAACATGTAGAATACATGTGGACAAATCTGGGATCTAAAACCCAAAATGAACCACATACTTTACGCAACATTAGTTAGACCAATTATAACCTATGCTGCACTAGTGTGGTGGCCAAAGGTTAATCAAATAACAGCATGCACAAAGCTATCCAGGATTCGAAGGCTGGCCTATTTGTGCATTACTGAATCCATGTACAGTACACCCACAGCTATCATCATACTAGGGCTGACTCCGCTAAACATTGTAATAATAGCTAAAGCGAGATCCAACGCTTATAGACTTGCAATAATAAGTGGATAATATCTTGCAATAATAACTGGATTAAAAAAATCATGTTGAACATTCAAGGATCTTGAGAACATCACTCATCTCAGACCCCGTTTTTAATACGGACACAGATAAACCTCCCAAAATATACTCCTTCTCAAAACCTTTCATTGTAATCTGTGATAGGGACATATGGACAGAAGGAGAACCACCTTATCTCAAGAAAGAAATCGTCTGGTATACAGACGGATTCAAAACTGAAAAAGTTGGGCATCTTGTCAAATCGTAGCTACTTACAAAGTACCAGCTTGATGCTCATCATCCTGAAAAAACCCTTGGTAAATAGTTTACCGAGTTTTGCTCACGAAATGAGCAAAACTATCTCGAGTGAGAATTTATTTATCTATTCACTCAGGTATTATTCTGTAGGATTGACTTGACTCATGATCGGGAGCAATACATAGTATGATTCCAGGTAGATGGATGTCAAGAGGTGTTTATCTTTACATGAGTAAAATGAAAAAATCATGTTGAGATTGAATTCTAATAGAATCAAAATGAAAATAGTACACTCATTTTTCGAATCCTCCACTTAGATCGAAATGTAATGCGGCCATGAGTTAACAGTCATATTAATTTAAAAATTATTTTCTACTTTTTAGTTCGGCTAGCTATAAAAGCGTGTTTTTTAGTTTGTTTAAACTATTATTTATCACATTTATGTTTTAAATGGGTTATCACTACTTTTTGTAAGAGTTATGGGTTATCACTAAACTGATGTAAATTTATAGGTAAAGCCTAGGCTAGGAACTATAGTTTGTAAGAAATCGATTGTAATATTATTCTAATTCGAAGATACTTATAAACTTTTATACTACTATACGACTACTTCTGTGCATTGTTTAACTACATTTTCACTACTGCACATATATTAATCTTATTTTACACTACTGCGCATGCACTGACCTCTTTTCACACTATGTTCGTAGATAGAACCATTTTTGCTCAACTGCGCATAGATTTTTCTCAAATTATATTACTATTCATATATTGGCGTCATATTTCAATTCAGTGCAAAAATGGACCATATTTTACTCTATTATGCATAGTTGGACCTCATTTTCACCACTGCGCATAGGTTGACTTCATATTTTACAAAATTACAATTTGTACATGTTAAAGATCATCAACCTCAAATTACACTACTGCGCATAGATTGGCCTCATATTTTACTTCAGTGAATAAATGGATCGCATTTTACTCTACTGTGCATAGTTGGACTACATTTTCATTACTGCACATATATTAGTCTCATTGTACACTAGTGTGCATGCACTGACCTCATTTCACACTATATTCATAGATAGGCACATTTTTGCTATACTGCGCATAGATTGACTTTATTTTACACTACTGCGCATATAATTATCACATTTTAATATAATGCGCCTAGGCTGATCTAATTTTACACTACTGCGCGTATACTGATTTGACTTATTTCTCTTATGTTCATAGATAGACCATATTTTGCTCAACTGAGCATATATTTACCTCAAATTACACTACTGCGCACAGATTGGCGTGATATTTTACTTCAGTGCATAAATAGACCGCATTTTTCACTACTATGCATAGTTGGACCTCATTTTCACAACTGCGCATGGATGGATTTATAACTACACTTGTTAATCCTGCATGTAAATTTTAATAAAACATACGGTTTCGGAGCTGTTTAACTTTTTACGTTAATCTCTACGTTAATTTGGTATGGTCATAAAATTTACATCGCTGAACAAATCTTTATGGAGAATCCAACGAAATACTCAACGAAATTAATTTACAAACATTTTTTTTATCAAATAATAAATTTTTTTGTTCTTACCTCGATAAACTATTGCATTCAAATGGTATTTCATTAAAATTGAATATAATATTTATGCTAAGACGAATATTAAGATTCACCAATACAAATTTACCAAGAGCAAATCTCAAAGCAGAATATTCCTATATGCATTTATAATGTTAAATTTGTCAAAACAAGCTATGCAAAATTTTCTCTATACCAAATATCAACTATTAAGGATATCGAGATGTAGGGTAGTATATTGATTAGTACAAAACCACGAATTGTAGGTGTGTCGGTGATTTTTGGGTTTTTGAAGTTAAATATCTTTTAAACTATTAATTTTTTAATGATAAGTGAGAAGTTTTTATGTTAGAATCCCGTAATTTGGCTATTTTCGAAAACTCACCACTGTAGCACTTTTCGTTTAAAAGTTACAAAGACCCGCTTGTCCTTTCGGAAGCGTATCCTTTCGCAAGTGTACAAGCCAAGTACAAACCACGCCACTCAACTTCGTGTCCAGTCCGTGAAATCAAAAGTACAAAATTATTGGTTTATTTTTTCAAAAACTATCGTTTGAATTTTTTTTCATGCATTCAATATTTCTGCCATAAATACAAAATTTACGCCGTATTTACACAAAACAATGGGGTGTATTGCATTATGTTTCCTTCTTAAAACTAAGCAATTTTTGTTTGAAACATTTTTTTCTAAAATGCAAATTTATATATATATATATATATATATATATATATATATATATATATATATATATATATATATATATATTTATGTGGTAACTTTGCAAATAGACACACGGTATATAAGTGAAAGGGAAAACAAACGTAATCAATTGTTTACTTTGTTAAAAAGCGTCGAAGTTCATTTAAAAATATGTTAAAAGCTGTATAAATATTAAATAAGTGATGATTTTAATATTTTGATTATAAAAAAAAAAAAGTTCACACGTATTGATAACACTCTCCTTTTTTGAAGTCGGGTTAAAAATGAATATTATTATCCATCTATTAAAATTAACACACACAAAATTTATGTAAATTCATTTTTCTATGTATACAAATAATTTGATTTTAAGACCTTCATATGGCCTTCGTATAATATACTTCTGACTGAAAATAACACTTTATAAAATAATCCATAAGCATTCTTATTCATGTTCTGGAGGGAGTAACAGTGAGGGCGAGTAAGAATTTTCTTGTGTCTTGAGTATAAATATGTAAGTGCCTTGAGTCTGTTTCTTGAGTATAAAAACTGAGACTAATATATTTCTTCCTGGATGAAATAAATTCAACACTTCCTACTATTTTGCAAATTTGCAAACATGGTATTATCCCATCATCAAAATGGAGTTCCACAAAATAATGGTCAATGCCATACATAAATTCATTTATTTCCATTCTATTCCAATATCTATGTTCGCATTAATAACTAAACATTCTCTTGAGATAATTTCCCGCAATTATTTAAACTAACGGTTCTTTCTTGGATTCAATTTCATAACTCATTAAATTCCCACCGGTTATTATAATTACTTTCAGGTAAAATTAATTTTTTTAAATATGGAGGACATATGCATAACCGATAAAAAGTAAGAAATCTAATAAAAACTGAATAATAATTCAGTTAATTAGATTTTTCGGAAAAAAAAAGGAAAATTTATTTTCCAAATATTTCAAAACTCTACTATAAAAACTGTACCGGATTTGGAACGAAGATTGACTCGCTCTACGTTAGTGGTGGGAATAGCTGTCTCCCCTCACGTATCTCTGCTCTGCTGTCGCTGCGTTCATTTCCCACCATTTCTTTTATTCCGTTAACGCGCTTCTCTAATTGGTAACTTTATTTAATAAATATCTAATTTACGGTGGGTCATCAAATATGTCCAAGGACTTTTCTTGGACATATTTGAATTTTATCCCCTATCCACCCTTTCAAAAAACCATAACTATTATACTTTTTGAAATTTTGAATATGCCAATTTTTTAGCCATTTTTAAGCTCACATCTCATATCTCCTTCTCTGAATAAATTAGAAACTTGAAATAAACCCGATTTTTTTCCACTTATTTTGTACTTTTAGGGAAACACACAAACTAGACTTAAAACCAAATCTGGTGCCACAGTTAGCCTTTATCTGACCCCCTGTTTTAGCAAAATTTTGACTAATTTTGAAACAGTCTCAGGTCAAGAGTTTTTTATTCAGAAAGCTTTATAGTGGCTCATATTTTTCGTTTTGGCGTATTCTATTGATAACTATTATCAGTTTTACTTATTGACTCTTCCTTTTTGATATATGGCCTCTCAAAGTCAATCAATTTTTGAAAATTATTTTTTCTTTCAACTTTAAATTACTTGATATTTTCAGAAAATATACTTCTTCAAGTCGCAAAAACAACCCTGGCAATTTAAATTTGGGTTCGAGCCAGTTTACGAGCTATGATTTATAAAAAAATTATAGTTTTACGCTTAACATATCTATTTTATGGTGTCAACTAACTAAATAGTCTATGAATGGCCAAAAAATGGGGGTTTAGACAAAATAGGGGTCGGAAAGTATTTGAATTTGGGAACTTGTTAAGAACACGTGAGAATTAAACATACTAAAAAACCACGCTCCTACATCTACCGCTTTATGGTGGATGTAGTGGGAGAAAGATTTAGAGAGGTTCGCTATCGAAGACCGAAACAAGAAAACCAACTGAAAGGAAATTGTAGGTATTGGTGCCCTCCGCCAGGCTCTGTTACCATCTTACTCTGAGGGCGTTCGCAAGGCGCTACCAGCGGGGCCAGTTGGATCAATGAGTTTTTAAGAGGTGTTACTCATCTATCCATCGTCCTTTCTCATCGTGGCTTGGAACATGTAATGGCGTATTTTTTTTAGAGATAACTGAAAAAATATTAAAATGCAAATTCTATAGGCCTGGCTCTCTTAGCAGCAAAACAACGTTTCGTACGTTTCATCAGGTACAGCTTTGGTTTAAGAGAGCCAGGCTTACATAATTTGCATTTTAGTATGTTTTAATAAAATATTTATGTATTTAATATTTCATAAAACCAAATTAGATATTATATTTGGTCAAGAGAAATATTTAATTAATAATAAATATCGATATGAAAATATTAACTCATCCACCAGGTATCAAACCCTGGATCTCTAGATTTCATGCTAAGTGTGTTATCGCTACACCACCTTCACAGCATTAATTTTGAAGTCAATATTAACTTATTATTCCACAAATTATTATTTGTGTATACTTAAGCGTCACAATACTTTACTAATGTCAATTTCCATTAAATTACTATTAATATTAATGCTAATTCCCATGGAAATTGACATTAATATAGTATTAATTTAAGTACACAACTCCGATATCCATATTAAATATTTCGCCAAAAAAGCTTTGACACTTGATAACAGATTTTCTCCCTCTAACTATTTAAGCAGGAAAGAGGTATTTTCCGCATTAAGTTACTCCAGAATGTTAAAATTCGGTGAAATGTCGGTATTGCATATACTATATTGTACACAATGGTATCACATATCTGTATACAGAGGTATAAGAGCGTCATTATTTCATAATTGATTTGTGCCTTATTTACTCGGTACTCGGATAAATGTTTCGAATAAAATTTGTTGGTATAGTTTTAATGAACAACAAATAAGCCACAATCAATTATACAATTTTAAATTATAGCTCGACTTTTGACGCTGACTGTACTTTAAAACATATTACGTTGTAGTAGTATATAGAGAGTTAAAAACATTGCACAATATCGTTGTATATAGCCACAAAAGTGTAATTCTTTTTTCATCCAATCAACTATTAAGTTTTTATAAAAGAACAACACTTTTGTGGCCATGTGTACAACAGGTAGCGTCTAATATAATTGGAAATTTGATTAAGTGCTAATAATATTTCCAATAAAAATTCGTTACACAGAAACTGCGTCAACATAATGAATTTACACAGAATAAATACATGACTTTTCATATTTTCTGTTACCTTATGAATGTTCTTGGCAACCTGCGGTCGCCAGAATAGGTTGCGGTCCTCCGATCAAAATGAAATTTCGTATCTGATATGTTTTTGATATTTGAAAGGCAAAGTTCATAAATGAGAAGAATCTGCCAGGAAAAAGAGGGGCATAGAGAAAAAAGAGACGCAATATAGAATATCTCTCTTAACATTAGAAAAATGCAAAATATAAGATGTAAAGTGTGGTAGTAAAGATGTAAGTAGTAAAGTTGTCATCAGCTCTACTATGATTCATTACCTGGTCGTTACTTCTAAAACTCGAATATATCAACAGACATTTGGGATTTGAATTTCTTAAATCGTAAATATTTCTGTAAATATAAGGGTAACAGAAAAAATGATAAGAAACCAAAATGTAGTAAATTGCTTATTCATTTTTCGAGTTTTTAAAAATTAAGAAAGATATGCCATATCATCGCAGGTAGCTCAATGGCAGAGCGTCGGTCTGGAATGCTGACGAATGAGGTCGTGGGTTCGATTCCCAATTTAGATGTGTATGATTTTTCATATCAAGCAGTTGATGTCAAAGAATGTTTTGAATATACCAACAAAATTTTGCCATCGTTACAATACCAATAGCTTTATTTTCTAATAGATAGATAGATAGATAGATCCTTGGTTTTACGGTCCATGAAGAAACTTGGGCTCACCTAAAAGAGTCTTCCAGGCCCTTCTGTCCTAGGCTTTGACTTTCCAGTTCCCAGAGCCAATTCAGCATAGATCTAGTATAACATCGCCCAACAACCGTAGTCTTGGTCACCCTACTTGTCCTGAGCCTTCTGGGCTCTTGTTGTACATCTCCTTTCCATGTCTTTCATTTGGCATTCTCTCCAGGTGTCCCAACCAGCGCCGTCTTTTTCGTGATTTCAGTGAATATGTCCAGGTTCTGCAATTCGAGGTTTGTTCTTATCCTCCGTACTCTATTGTCACACAAGGGTCCATAGATTTTTCTAATGATTCTTCTTTCCCATACATATAGGAAAGAAGAATCTCTATCCCTAGCCCTAGCCATTAGACACCAACTTGCAGAGCCATATACTACTTCAGTATGGCTCTGCACTACTACCTTATTATAATATTTTTGTTGTTATTATTGATTTTGAGACAGTAGACGACTTGGACATATTTATAAGGGAGTAAAAATATCTATGAATCTAGATTTTATTACTAAGTAATTCTCATTGTTTTCATCAACAACAACTCCAGGGTATTTAATCTGGCACACTCGCTGAAATTTATGCTTATGCATCTCAACCAGATGAACATGTCTAAATCGTAGTTTTTTTTCCTGGTGTTTATCATGTATTTAGTTTTCTCATCATTCATCTCTAGTCCGACGTTTTTGGACTCTACCAAAACATTAAAAGTCTCTGTCAGTTCTATTGTGTTTCGGCTCGTTGTATCTACGTAATATGTATCAATTGTACCTTCTTTATTAATGCTTATCTTCCTTACTACAAATTCAAGGAGTAAACTATATAATAGCGTTGATAATACATCTCCTCTTTTAACCGTGAATTGTTTTGACAGGTCTCCTTGGATTTTAACTTTAGCTGATGTATTCTGCAGAGTCATTCTAATTAGCTTAATAAGTTTCTCAGGTATTTAAAATACTTTAATATGAAATTTGCTTATAATTAAGTTGGAAATCAAAAACTCTTCAAAAAAAGGAACACGCCAGACAATCAAATCAATATTCATGCCAATGGAAGAATTTTCCGTGTAAAGTGGCTGAATATACACTTGACGAGTACCCTCATAAATATATACATTTTTATACATACACATTTCGAGATCTTCTATGTATACCGTTTCAAGTTCATGGACTGTTATCCCCACCATTTACACAAATAGGTGGTGCTTATAATAAATTTCACATAAAATAGTAAAACTCGTATAATATTTTGTTGTACCCACAGATATAACATACAGAAAACCTCTCTATACTGTTCAGAGAGTTATCCTTTGAGATAGGGGTTTTATAGCGTTGTAGTTATGTGATATTCTGTGTGGTATGTTTTGTAATATAATATTATATTCTCGACAAACTTACAGTGAAAGAGAGTGTAGTTTTGATAGTCGTAGCGTTCACGTTCGTAGTATTTGTGTGGTAACCATTTGTGGTTTAGTTCACTTGTATTATTGTACTAAGTTAAATAACACTGTCTGCGTTTATTATAAAAAAAAATTGTTGCATCTACACAACACGTGTGTTATACGATATCACCATTATTTTTGTTGAGTAATTATTTGCTGAAATTTATTCGTGATTTTATTGTGTTCGTTTGGTTTGATGCTTGAAAATTGTTTAAAATATCTGTGAACTGTACTTTTTTTTTAAAATTAATAAGTTTTTTTATTTTAATTAAAACATTGTGCTAATTGAGAGTATTATAATACGTTTCATGAATTATCATTTTAGTGATTGCATTCAGTTCTTAATTTTAAATATATATTTAAAATTATTCACTTCAATTTTCATCAAGTAGTTCAATTTCTATAATTTCATTGATTAATTTTAATTATAGTTTTTAATTTTTATGCTTTTTATCAATTGAAATTTATCTAGGTTCAGCAACTTTATACGAAAATATGTCTTAACTAAAACGTAATTACGTAACTTAATTCATATTTATTAAATTCCATACGTACAAAATGATAAAATATTATAGGACTTACTATAATATACACCTATCTAATAAACAAAGTAAATAAGATCATATATTTCTTAACTGTTTTTTTTAAGTTTTGTTAAACGGTATTACTTTTGTAATTATTATCGGAAGTCAGCAATTGAATTTGTACCGATGAAGGAATTTCCAAAACATTTCTTCAATTCTTCAAATTCATCGAGCGTAACTAGTAAATGTCGAAAAAAATGTCACTAAAATTTGTTTCTATATATATATTATATATATATATATATATATATATATATATATATATATATATATATATATATATATATATATATGTACATATATTTATATTTATATATGTATATATATATATATATATATATATACATATATATATATATATGTGTGTGTGCATGTTATTACGATCACCTCACTCTCATTTCGTTCATTCCTATAAAAACTAATTTTTTTGTAATTTGGTATAGATTTCCTATACACTCTCTATTTCAGGGTATTTCAGCTAGGTAAACATAAAATTATCTGAGAAATCGATAAAATACTTAATAATGATGTTCTCTGGAAAAATTTAAGTTTTATGACAATAGTGGAGTCAAAAGGGAAAAAATAATGTGAATGTTCCGATTTTCAAATTGCTTTTTACGTCGTTTTGGTGGTACATAACATAACCCACCCATTGCGTATGCCAGGAAATGATTTTATTATATATAAACAATAAATAAATAACTAGAATAGAACAAATAGAATACCTCGGGTTGTTTTATATTCAAATTGCATGGGGTAATTAAATTTAACGATATTTGTTATGAATAACGAACCAAAAAAAAGTAATTTTTGAAACATTTCAATATTAAAAAAAAATGTTGTTGACTACTTCCCTCCTCTAGTGTTGCCGCGAGAGACTACAGAAACGAGACGAGAATAAATATTCGAGAAACAGCAAAACCGAAAAACATCAAATTATTTTGGGTGGTAATGCTTTATTGTATTCATTGTTTGAATTAAAATTTAAAAAATTAGAAAAATATGCAAAAATAGACGTTAAATAGAATTCAAAAACTTAAATTGATTGGACAAAAAAATTTAAGCTGTTTTGATTTTGAAGAAATTAATTTCTTTGTATGCAACGGAAAAATACAAATATTTCTACAATGCAAAATCATTCTCGATTCTGCGACGGTGAAAAAGTTTTTAGTGCATATTATAATAATTAAAATTATAAACAGGAAAAACAAAATTTTTAAAAGGAGTTTAAAAAAACTAAATAAACATGCATTTATTGCTATATGAACAAAAAAATGTAAATTAATTTAAAATAGAATAGAATAAGGAGATTGGCAAGAAAATTAACTTTGTTTACATTAAAGTTAATTTGGTTGTCAATCTCCTTATTGAATTCTGTATTAAATTATTTTGCATTTTTTAGTTCATATTCCAATAAAAGAATGTTTTTTTAGTTTTTTTAAACTCTAAATCTTTATTTTACATCATCATTATTCCCGCGAGTGAAGGAATGAATCCAATTCTGAACAGTTGGAAATGACATTTTTTATTAAAATTTTGTTGATGACATTTCTATAGAAACTATAAACTATACTATCACACTGTAAAACGTTATACATAAGTTATAGATTTGCTATTTTGGCTATTAATAAATTTTAATTTTGTTAAAAACTTGTTTTTTTTTTTTAAATTTATATTTGTGTATGTCTTCGGTTTCTAATACGTCTGCAAAATTTCAGATTTTCAGACGCCCGGAAATGGATGAAAACTCACTGAAATAATTCTATTACATTTATACATACATAAGTTAATAAATAAAAGCAATTTGAAAAATGAAAGCATGTAAACAAAAACAAAAAAGACCTAAAATATAAAACAAAATTCTCTATAAATTTATAAGAATTTTGTCGTATTAAAACAACGATCCGAAAACTTGACGCATGTCTGTATAAAATGAAAATTGTATCTGTCTAGACTAGACATTCAAATAATGATAATAAAGGTGAAATCAAATATATATAATGAAAAAAAAAGAGAAAAAATAAATTATATTTGAAAATTAAGACAGAGAATTGAAGATAATGGTGATATCTAGAAATTTATTTCATTTCAAATAAAATTTTTTCGAAAAAAATTAGTATTATTTTCAATTTTCTGTTAACATTTCTTTATAGGGTGTAACGTAAATATTCATTTTCAGATTCTATGATTCCTTATGGTTTAAAAGGTTTAGTTTAAGAAACATCCATTTTGTTTTTTAAACCAATAGTTTATATCTCCAGAACGGTACAAGTAACGATTTATTTTTAAAGCAATAACCAATTTGATCAAATGTTTCGTTTGGAAATGGTGGTCATATTGAAAAAAACATCAAGACTTTTATTTTCCTATTAAATAGTATAACCTCCAAAGTTATCGCACAAAGGATACCATTAAAATAGCTTCAAATACAAAATGCCTATCAATTTATCATAATAAATTTCGTAAAAATAACTATTGGAGGCTGTTTTACTGTTTTCCTTTGTCCGATCACTTGACCAGTCATACTGCTCTGAAATTAAAAGAGCTACAAAAATCATCCTAAATGTTTTTTTATAAAAATTTCCCATTTTGATCTTAATAGTTTTTTTGATTTTTGATTTTTTGATTGAAATTTTAAATTTATGTTTGATTAAGCTCATTTTTTTCTTAAATAAGTCCGTTGCCTTATTATTGTTCAAAGTTTCGATTCAATCGGTAAAACCATTCTGGAGATATTACATTCTAGAGAAATGGCGGATATTTGGTACACTAAACGCTTTCGGACGTTAGACCATTCAACATTTTCTATTTGCTGGGATACGTAGACTTCGAAAATGAATAGCCCAGTACGTATTTACATTATCATACATAAGTTAAGCGGCAGGTTATTGATTGATAATTATGTGGCGTTTGGTAGATTTGTGTTAACTGGCTGGCGGGTCATATCAACCCAACGAGTCGGTGAACCGTCTCGACGGCGTTCACAAGATACTTTGCCTTGGACGAATGTTTTTCTCCATATTTTGGAATCGTTCCTTGCACACATTCATCTCCATACACACATATCAAATGCATCGATACGCCGCTTCCCAGTTTCACTTAGAACTCATGTTTCTGACGCATATAAGAATATTGAAAATACCAATAACTGGACTAGGGAAATTTTTGTAGTCTAAGAACATGTTATTGTCACGCCATAATTCAGTGAGTTGTGTCATGCCTGACCAAGCTTATTAGATACGCCGATGTATATCGCCATGATCTCGTATATTTACATTACACCTTGTATAAAGAGGATTTAAAAAAAAATATTCTCAGTACAAAATATTTTACTACACCTTTACATTTTCAACCTTTCCTTAAAGCTAGCATTAGTTTAGTTTCATAGAAAATGACGGTGTAATGTTCATTACATAACATCAGTGAAATTCACAAACAAAACTACTTTTGAAATATAGAAGTAAAATGTTGGTTGTTTTGTTGTAATTCACTGTCATGTACATTAGAATGAACTGCTTGATTTATTTTTTGTGACCTCATAAATTAAAAATTTTGTATGATCATCACACAACCTCTATTATTATTATTATTATTGTTTATTCATTTATTTGATGTTACATAATCAAAAACATTCACAGAAAAAAAAGACAAAAAATTCATATTCTTTAATGGTAATAATATACACACACACAAAAACTGAAAAAAAAATACATTAAATAGAAATATCTTGAAATAAAACAAAAATTCCAGAATCTATATATATATATATATATATATCCGACCAAAAACATAAATGTAAGAAAGGGCCGAGTTTTCGGGAAAATCATTAATGTAATAGTTCCTTCTTAAAAAGTGATGATATGGAAGAAAGGACCGAGCTATTTACAAAGTAAATAGCTCGGTCGACAAAGTATGTTTTTGTCGGATATCAATCCTTTTTGTAAGGCTTAAATATATGAAGCCGAAGGCTTCGCACAAAACGCTACGCGTTTTGTTACTCTTCACGTATGCTTTGCGTTTCTTTACGCTTCGCGATACTTTACTCTTTTTAGATTCACATATACAAAGGAGACCGCTTCGCGTTATATAACGTCAACTGGCTCTGCTCGCTTTTTGAAAGGCTTAAACATCAATATAGTATGGTTGTTATATAATAATAGTGACAATGAGAAATCAAACCCTTTAAAACAAAAAATTCTAAAGCGGTTCACAAATGACGGAGTTCTGAGGTAAAACAATTAAATGTGTAACACTTGTATGTTTATTGTATAGAATCTCATATATGTTAGGTATTGACCAACAGTATAATAAATGTCTTAGAAATTCTCCACCAAATGCAAAAAACCCCATCTTTCTACCATGAATAGAACTTTAGGGGGTTGTTTTCCCATCTTTTTTGGGAGTGGTGAAGAAAAGTTTTAAGTTTTACTAATTACCTTCTTAATTTGTAGCTATTAAGCGTCGAATGCAAAAAACCACATCTTTCTGACATGTATAGAAGAAAAAGGATGCTTTTAGGGGTGTTTTTTCCATTTGTGAATGGTTACGATTGGAAAATTTACTCTAATAAAATAATCCTGTTATTTTAATCCAGTTCCACGTTGAATAAAAAAACCGTCCGTTCTAACTTGAAAAGGGCAGTTTTAGGGGTGTTTTTCCTTTTTTTGGGGATTGCGATGTAGGTTATGAAATTTTCGTGGTATTCTGTTAATTTGACTTTATTTTGGGTCGATGTTTTTTGAATAACCTTCTTAATTTGTAGCTGTTTAGCGTCGAACATAACAAACTGCATCTTCCTAGCATGTATACAAGAAAAGGGGTAGTTTTAGGGGTGTTTATCCCATTTGCGAAGGGTAACGATGAAAAAATTTACGATTTTAAAATAATCCTATTATTTTAAACCCGGTTCACGTCGAATGAAAAAAACCTGATCTTTCTAACATGAATAGAAATGAAAAAGGCAGTTTAAGGGGTGTTTTTTTCGGAGGTTTCCGATGTAGGTAATGAAATTTTTCAAAGTAATCTGTTAATTTAACTTTAAACAGAAAATCCCATCTCTCTAACTAGAACTGAAATGAAATTGCAATTTTACGGTTGTTTTTCTTATTTTTCGATAGGTTGCAATAAAAAATATTAAGTGTTTCGAAATAACTGCCTAATTTGTAGCTATTAAGCGTCGATTGCAAAAAACTGCATCTTGTTGCATGTATAGAACAAAAAGGTTGGTTTTGGAGGTATTTTTCCCAAGTTCGAAGGGTTGTGATGGAATAATTTTCTTCCTTCAAATAATTCTGTTATTTTGAACCTGTTCCACGTCGAATGGAAAAAAACCGATCTTTTTATCATGAATAGAAGTGTAAAGGTCAGTTTTAGGGATGTTTTCCTCATTTTCGGTGTGGTTGCGATATAGGTAATGAAATTTTTCAAAATATTCAGTTAATTTGACGTTATTTCGGGTCGATTAATGAAAATTCTATCTTTCTAGCATTTATAAAAAAGAAAAACGTAATTTTGGAGTATGTTTTTCCATTTTTCCGGGGGGTTTTACTGAAACAATTGAAGTTAATAAATAATAATTGATCAATGCAAAATATAATAAAAAAGTTAAAATGAGAATATAAATTAATGTTTATTACAAAATTACAAAAAAAAAAAATCTGTACACAATGTTCACCCATCCAAGTACTGATTTTAACTAACGTTGCTTAACTTTTAAATGCTATACGACAACTGCTGTATACAACGAACCATTGTCATTACTATAGGATAAAGAAATTTTTAGTCATAATATAGTTCATTGTGTTTTCTACATGGTTCTTCACGCTGATATGGTCTAATACAATCAATATTTAAATACCTAAGTGTCATCCAATCAGATAGGACTCTATAAAAATATCAGCGAATAAGATAAATATATGCGTTCTAATGCTAATTTAATTAAAACGAAAATTGTAAAAATTTCCTTTTTTCTGATACAAATTTCCAGTTTTCGCAATTTTCCCGTCGGTTTGGGTACTACAGCTACCTACACGCCAAATATCAACTTTACAGCATATCTGGAAGTATCGTAGAATATTGATCTATTAGTTACCAAGAATTGTAGGCGTTCCGCGAATTTTGCGGTTTTGAAGTGAAATAACTTTTAAACGGTTAACGTTGATTGAAAAAACTGTTTCTTATAATTCCGTAAAGTATCTATATTCGAAATATCAACACTGTAGCTCTTTTCGTTCAAAAGATACAGCACCTAAAAAACGACTCTAAATTAAGGTGTAGTAATAGCACTGTAGTGAGAAGTCCGAATGTGTCCCTTAAATCTCGGCCTTACGCACTACCGTGCTCTAGATATACATATATATATAGTTGGATTAATTACACCATTTATAACTCAAGAACCGGTGGACCGATTTTTTTGATTTTTGATTTGTTGGATTTGTCTCCGTCCCAAATAGCAGAATAACTATTAACATATCGGAAAAATTCACGATAAAAAAAACAAATTTATGATGAAAATTCATTTTCTCATACAATTTGTTTGGAATGGCTCTTTCGATGATATTGATTCTGAGGCGGTACGAAGTTCTCGGGGTCAGCTAGTAACATATAAAAATAAAATGAAAAACAAATATATTAATATATATTTAATATATTTTAACAAATATATTAAACATTACTTGTACGTGGGTGCGCTTTATAAATAATTCGTTCGTTTTTCCAGAATAAATTTTAAATATAAACAACATCCTACAATCAGTGGGTCAGAAGTTTTAAGCATATTTTCAGCCTTATGTGTGTTGGGTTATATCAATTTATTTCTATACTCCTCTTCTGTATCACGACAATCTTCTATCAGATACTCAACACTCTCAGCTGCATTACACAAAACACACACTCGTACTCTATCAACTACCCTAGACTCCCATTTAAACCGTACATACGAAATTCCGCTATAATATGCCTTTCATTTCTATCAGCCACACTTAAATATTGCGCACCGTGTTGATAATGATGTAATCTGCTGAACCAACTGAAGCTATTCCTTGATCTGACGTCATTTATTGATGAAACCAATGAATGATCATTTAACACAACCTATTATAAAGTGTGTAGAATGAATGCCAGACTTGAATTTGAAGTTCTGGAAATTGAAATTAAAATAATACTTTACGTTACTCAATAAAAAAATAAGCTTCGTGAAGCCAGAAAAATTGCACAGTACATATTTCCATTTCATATTCCAATTTTTTGTATAGTTTTCGAGAAAAAATGTCAGATTTATTGTGTGCCATCGTTTCTCTTCAAATTCATTGAAATTGGTTTGCAGGGAACTTAAAGGTCGGATCAAATTTTCATTGATCTTATTTCCTATAATATATATGTATCTACATACGCCGTTACGTTTCGCGTTCGTTTATTCGAATGCTTTATCTCAAGAACCAGGAGCGTTGTGTTTGTATCATTAGAGACTTCAAAAAACTATTGACCGGCATTATCGTCTCTTCACCGTGACTGAGATCACCCAAAAATAAACTGCGACCAATGATTTTTCAACTATTTCGAATTATCTCGAAAAAATCATTAACGATTATTGCTCAATAATTGAGATATTTGGAGACCTAAATTGTAACAAGCGTATTCACCCGCATTAACTTTGAAGGAAGAGAAAAGGAAAATACAAAAAATCTTACTTCTTAAATACCTGTTGATTCCCATACTAGAGACCAAAGTATCAAATTTTGTTAGAGATAAACATTTTTAAATAAGTTTTTTTTTACTTACTATATTTTATTTTGTGGTCCTAATTTTGAAATTTTTGAATCCTACGTATAATATTATATATGCGAAAGTTTATGTGTGCGTGCGTGTGTGTGTGTGTGTGTGTGTGTGTACCATCACACCATGGTTAGCTCGGCAATGGATGAATAAATTAAAAAAAAATTTGGTATAAAGTTACCTTAGGTCCTGGATAAGGATATAGGGTAGTTTCCATCCCGGAACAATGTATAGTTATTATAGGATAGTAACAAAGCATAACTCTGCAATGCCATTTTTATTGCAATTTGGTTTATTGGGTAGGTATATTTCCCCAATCAATTGAGGTGGTAAGATCTACAAGGACAGACTTTGAAAGATGTTTGTTTTTAGAAAAAAAGAAGTAACATTTTTAAATGACAATTTTCAAACAAAATAACAGTTTTTGCGGAAGAGACGGCGACGTTATTCTAGTATAATAAAATTCATTCAACGAACCCATCCATAATTATTTGCATAATTTTGATTTATTATTTTTTTATAGAATATTCTAATGAAATTTTTGTTGGGATTTTAGCGTACTGGCGACGTGAGAGTCACAAAGAAATCGGGCTATAAAGTTTTTTTTTGTTCTATAGATCCGTACCCGCGTGATATGATCTATATTTTCAACTTTGCAAGTTAGAGAAAATCTTTAAATACATAAATTATTTGTTTAAAAAAACAATGTACTACACCAAAACTATGTGATGCATGAAAAAAAGTTTCAAACAAAAGGTTGTTTTTATGATATACATATGTTTTTATAGAAAGGTTGTAACACGGATGTGACAAACAATTTATACGTGTCAACATTGGAAAAGTTACCACTTACAAAGTTTAAAAAAATTGTTGTTTTCGACCGTAGTTTTCAATCTTACAACTTGACCAAATTATTAAGTTGTGGTATCTCTTCGACGCAGAGATACCACATTTTATGTTCTTTAACTTATAAAAGTCCGATCATTTAGATGTTTTTTGGATACTCCTCAAAGAACCCAAGTTAAAAAATGGTGAAAATTCAATAAACTCTTTTTACAAGCAAATGAAGAGATTTAAACAGTTTCCAGCTTTCCAGGATTTAATTAGCCTAGATTAATTAGCCGTTTCGCTTGGTCTATATGCCATACATGATATAAGTAAGCTCTTTCCTTTGATGATCTAATTTCAAAATTGTTTTTATGACTAAATACAACTGAGTTAGAATTATTTCATTTAACAAAGTGACTTGTCTTCGGGCTTTATATTCATGATAATTCATAGCATACAATATCACCTTTACGACGTCATTTGATGTTATCAATAGTCAGGATAGTGTGGTACACGTTTGGAATATATTATTTTTCCCATTCGTATTGACCCGAATCATTTGCAGATGTTACAATATGAAAATTGTGGCTATTATCAACACTCGAACTCATCTTTCTCGAGCGTGCTGAAGTGGAATTAAATAATTACTAACTGCTTGATTGGGTCCGCTTCGAGCAAATAATATACAAATAGTTTATTTAATCTGAAGAATGAATTTAGAAACAAAAGAAATATAAATACTAAAAAAAAGAATTATTAAAGTTCAAAAATTTTTAAATTCACCAAAAAAAAAATATATATAAATCAAAATACCAAGGGCTCGAATATAACTAATGGTTACAATTTATAAAGCTTTATATAGCTCTTCATACACTACTTTGTATATTATATTATCAAATGATAATTAATGAGAGCTCTAGGTTTTTTAAATAAAATTTCAAATTCGCCCCAATACCTAGATCATTTTGGTACTATAAATATGTATTTCGACTAGAAAGTAGTCATCATCAGCATAAATTAGCTATTGAAATTGTCACCAAATTAGCAACGAATAACATATCCTGAGACAATATAAGAGTTATTTTAATCAGAGTGATGTTAACAAACAAGAGTAAATTGAATGAAAGTAGTTTTAACAAGAGTAATTTCAATAAAATTTATTTATTTTTTAATTTATTTTGTTAAATTTCAATTTAATTTTTGTCTATTGATGTTGATTTTCTTTCTATTTCTAATTGTCAAAGAGTAAATTACGACTAGCTAATTTATGCTGATGATGACTACTGTGTAGTCGAAATACGTATCTATAATACAAAAACTAATCTAGGTATTGGGGCGAATTTGAAAATTTAACACTACTTTGTATTTTTATATTGTTCAAATATAAACAATTATAATAAACAGTTCACGCATTGGTAATGACCTAGGTATTGATAGAATATTTAAGCAACTCAGTTAGTTGTTATTTACCAGCCCAAGTGGCCGAGCGGTCTTAGGCGTTCTGTCTGCGCAGTATGCCTACTTGGAAACTGGGAGGTTATGGGTTTAATTCCGACATCGGCAGTTTGTCAATTATTAAGAATAAAACAAAAGCGGCGGTTAATTGACTGAACTGTTGACGTACGGACAAGAACGAAGTAACCGGCTATGCTTCAGAAGGTTTTTTGCAGTTTCCTTCACGAACTCTAGATGAATATTGGCATAGTTCCTATCATAAACGCCTGCAGCCACATATCCTACCAATTCCTAATATATACACAAAAATTTCTTCCACTCCACTCACATCCTCACATCCTTAGGCATCACAATGGACCTTATGGTCGAAGAGTAGCCCGTCCAGGGCAGCCTTTACAATCTATCTATCCATCTAGTTGATATTTTCAATTAAATTTCGTGGTTCTAGCTTCAGAAGTTTCGATTGAGTGTGGATATGCTAGTCAAGACTTCTTATATTATTTATTTAAAAAAGTCAGAAAATGTACAAATTTTTGCAATAATTATAAGGATTAATTTTTATCTGCTCTGATATATCCTGTAGTAATAGCACTGTAGCAAGAAGCCCTAATGTTTCCCTTAAACACGGCCTTGCGCACGATCGTGCTTTAGATTTCAAACAGTTTTTATAAGATGGAAAAAAATTATTTGTGGTCAAGGGATAATATCTTTATTACTATCACAAGTTACTAATACTTTAAATTTGCTTCTTGCCCGCCAATACGATTTCGTTTTCTCATTATAGATTGAAAAATCCTTAATTTAATAATTTTGTTTCAAAATCGCTCATTTTGATAAGATTAGTAAGTAATAGCCAGTTTTTATAAATATTATCTCTTTGAATCGGCTAGTTTCTAATTATTGGCGCTAATATTGAAGAAAAGTGAAATTAAAATGCATTAAAACATTGTATTTTATTCAAGATTTTGAAAATTTACTATCGTAAATATTTTTTATTACTTAAGGTAGTTAACTTACTGGTCAAGTAACCACGCTTGTTAAAGCGCTCTACTTGGGACTGGGAGGTTATGGGCTCGAATCCCGACATCGGCAGTTTGTCAATTATTAAAAAATAAAATTTTTTAACAAAAAATACAACCGACGAAAGAAGAAACTACTTGAATAGCAAAAAATAATATCTTTGTAACAAAAAATTAAATCTTCGGAAAAAAAAGGAAATATCAAAAAAGTAATATTTTAGTCTAAGTCCGGCACTAATGTAAATACCTATATAATTTTGAGTGGGCGCCAAAAAATCTCCATCGAAATAAAAAAAGTAAATATTACAAAATATTACATTTTGTTTGTTTGGCGCCGACTCAAAATTGTTTTGGTATTTACATTAGTGTAGGACTTAGTTAGACTAAAAAGTTACGTTATTAGTTTTTCCTTTTTTTTTTCGAAGGTTTAATTTTTTGTTACAAAGTTATTATTTTTTGCTTTTCAGTTACTTTCTTCTTTCGTCGGTTCTATTTTTTGTTAAAAGTTTTAATTTTTATTTTTTTGTGGCTTATAGTGTCATTAGAACTACATATATGTGTGTCAAGTTTCAACAGAATCGGTTCACAGATGAAAATTCAGTGGTGAACAATCAACCATTCCCTATTTTTCAACCCATAGGGTCGAAATTGTTTTTTTTTTATATGGTACCAATTTCGAAGTATGTCCCATCCAATAAAAATATAATTATCGAAATCGGACTACTCTGTAAAAAGTTATGCGTGGTAATACATATAAAAAAATATAGGGTTTGACATGAGAGCCTCTTCCGTTTCTTTCGTTTGTTAAAAAACCATTCAAACTGCGCAAAGATATTGACTGATTTCAAATAGAACACACAGAACGTATATTATTATATTTATGATATTTTTCTCTAGTGGAAGCGGTGGGAAGTATTATTTTTATTTTTTTGTGGCTAAAATTTGTATTTTTTTCAAATTTATATGGGAACTTTGAAGTATACCCTATCCAATAAAAAAATAATTATCAAAATCGGACTACTCTGTAAAAAGTTTGCGTGATCAGTACACAAAACTAAAGGAGCTGCGTCAACTTAGCGAATTACCCGGATATCGATCAAATTAACAACATTTTCGCGAAAAAGAAACGTAACCTTGAATTTGTAAATTATGTAAGCACCTAAATAAAATTATTTAATGTAAAATATATACTAGCGTTTAATTTAATTTGGTATCCTTTGAAGTTGTAAAAATTTCATCAAAATCAGTTCAGTAGTTTAGAGTCTAAATGTGACACTGTGATGTGCAAGCAAACACACATTTACTTTGATAATTATCGTTAGCCTACAAACTAACATTTTACAGGTTTATTAATTGACTAATGTTCGCCCCATGGCTTTCCCCACGTGGAACTATATTTTTAAACATATATTTCATATATTTTGTAAACATCTCCTTTGTTGGAATGCACTATATCGATCATGAAGGAGTTCATACTCCGACTTGTACTTGACTGATTTTCGAGTGGCTGTGACCACAACCTTTTTTGAGGGCTGGATCAGCGCCTGGGCATAGAGAGAGAAGAAAATACAATATATAAAATATCTCTCTTAATATTAGAAAAAGGCGTTACGCAGGAGCTGCGTCAACTTACCGAATTTCCTTAGAATACAAAAATCACTCTCTAGCGGTCAGAATTTTAGTGTGATCAAAATGAAATATTATAACTGACATGATTTTAGTATTTGAAAAATTAAAATTTATTAATTGCCATAATACAACCATATATAACATTAATAATAGTGTGCTATTGTAGTTTAAAGTTACTATGGAAGCGGCAATCAAAATTGACATTTCAAAATTGAAACAAAATTTTAATAAACTAATTTTATAGTTATTTTTTAAAAGTAAGGTATAGTTTCTGTGGAAATGAGAAAATCAACAAAAATTTTAACCGACTCCAAAAAAGAAGGAGGAGATTATGTTCGACTATATGTATTTTTTAATGTATTCTAAATGTATTTTCACCGACTTCTCCGTCAATTCTGAATCGATTTTGAAAATTATTGTTTTGTATGAAAAAATATACTCTCGAGGTGGTTCCATTGTCATAAAGTCATAATCTGATGAGGGGATCCCTTTAAACCGATCAGTAGGTAGCACGTCATACCAATAATAATATATTATTACAAGTAATGTAACAACTAACGAGTTAATTGCATGAACACGCAGTATATTCTGAGTTGTATATTAATGATTGAATAGTTAACAATTCTGTATATTCGAGTTGTAAACAATTCGCTTTCCGCGGACTATTTAATCACAAATTTATGAGAATACTACTGAGTTTATGAAAAACAATTTCAAACAAAACTTGTTTATTTTAAAATGAAAATAATTTTTTGAACAAAATTTCAGCTCGTTCTTGAGTTATCGTGTCCTCAGACAGGCAGGCGGACATGTGGAAATTGCCGAATTTTATGTACACATATACCAAACATTTATCCCTACGATCAATATTTTTAAGCGGTACAAAGTCGGGATCAAACTTAATATTTATACATTAACATTTACTGGGTATTAAAATTATACGTAATAGGTTTGGACAAGAATTGTCTTTACGATTAAATCTGTATATTGTTATTTTCAGATTTTAAGTGTAATGAGTTTTTGTGTTATTTGAAGAGGTTTGAATTTTTTTTAAAGGTTTTTATAAGTTTTTATTAAATATATTTCATGTGTTCGTATCAAACAAACACAAAAGATAAAGTATCTCTCTTAATATTAGAATAATCGAAAAATGTATAAGGAGTAAA
The DNA here is from genome assembly GCA_963920215.1 of Nineta flava. Lineage (NCBI taxonomy): Eukaryota > Metazoa > Arthropoda > Insecta > Neuroptera > Chrysopidae > Nineta > Nineta flava. The sequence continues at coordinate 91,965,285 of OY986040.1, read as the reverse complement.
GTTGTAGAAAATCAAGTTTGCTACAATTCATTACCCGATCATTTTTCTCAAACTCTAATGTGAACAGAGATATTTAGAATTTTAACTTTCAATCTTTAATTTTTCTGAAATTAATATTTCTGTAAATATTAGTGTAACAGAAAAATGATGTGATACAAAATTACAGTAAAACTTAGTACCTACAACTTAACTCCTGATAAATTTTTCTATTTTTCAAATATCAAAGGGAGATGTACTAAATTTTGTGTTTTCCCCTCCCTCTAAACCCCCTTTCCCCTTGTCCGATTTTACCCATTAACGAACTTGACCTTTAGAATACCAAAAGCGCCTCAAATACCAAATTTCATTCCAATCGGAAACTGTGGCCGCTAGAGAGTCCACAGATACATTTAAAAAAGTGCATATATATATATATATATATATATATATATATATATATATATATATATATATATTATATATAAATTTTAGCGGTAGTGAATTTTAACATCTAATAGGTAGGATCGAAGGACATTTGAAGAAATTCTTACGAAATTCCAATATTGGTACAAAAACAATAGCTGCATTTCCTTTGGAGGAAATTCGCGACTAAACTGTCGGCATATGGACAAGAACGAAGTCCCGTCCAGGACAGCCGCTGCAACCTGACCTAGTTTACTTGTAACATCAAATCAAAAAGAGTAAAATGCAGTTTAATGAACTCACTTATTACAGCTATATCAATTGAATATATTGAGCTCTATATGTATATAGTATATACAAGGATTTTATCAGTTTCGCCCTGATCTTCTAACGGTTGTGTTAGAAGGTCAGGACTACACTGATCTTAGGTGTTCATAAAATGACCTAATTAGTTTATATATCAATTTGCATGATCATCTGCCTATCTGTCTGTCTGCCAGTGCACACGATAACTGAAAAAAAGAGATTACAAGTTGAAATATTGTATGTTTGTAGAGCTAAATATTAAGGTCAGGTTCGTGAATGGGTAAAATTGGACTGAATTCCTCGCCAGGGCAGAAAATATCCATCTTTGAAACGATAAGAGATTGAAAAAAATTTGAAAAATGATAAAAACGTTCCTTTTTTAAAAACAACTTTTGTTTGAAACTTTTTTTCATAAAATCAGTTTTTGTTAGGTAGTTATGCAATTCATCTGTTAGTTGTTATTTTCACTCATCATAGACACATCATGATGAGTGAAATTGTTGCGATACTGTGAAAAATTTATAATTCTACAAATAATAGAAAATCCATCAATATTTTGCAAATTCTTTTTGGTAAAGATAATACTTAAATAAAAATCAATAAGAAAAGATTATTATATGCTATTCATGTTTCAAATTGTTCTGTATTGTGTTGTTGAATAACAATTGTTAAACAATTTATAATTTTTTGCACATAATATGAACGTGATCTCATTCACCAATAGTTTTAATCTATTTATTTATTTTTTCGTCGGAAAAGTTTTATTAGTGTATTAATGTATTACAATTATTTTATCATTTAAAATGTTTTATAATTTTTTAACGAAACAAAATAATTCTTAAATTAAACTTTACATGTCGTATTTTGTCAATTAAAACAAAATGTTCGGTGGGTTTGAGTGTCATTAATTAGTGCCACCATAAGATCCACATGGTCAACTTTCCATGGTGATTTATAATTAAAAATTATCGATAATAATATTATTTGATGAGAATTTTTACATTCGCGAAAAGAAATTTATAATTTGTCTAAAAATTTAAATCGAATTTTTAAGAACTCAAACAGGTCCATAAAATATTTGATATTTAGAAGAAAACATATTTACTAGATGAAAAAATAATTCTCGACCATATTTTAATTCTCATTTACATGTTTGTCAACTTATTATTTATACGGGAAACTTTAAACGAAAGTAACGCCGCGTGACCAATAAACTAACTATTCTGTTTTTATACCCGGTATACGTAAATATACAAGGTATATTAAGTTTATTATACCCAGTGTCGCGGTATCTTGGCTCTCTTTATTCCTCAAAGGAGCGCTGCTCGAACCTGCAACAGATTCCGGTACTCGACAAAAACAAAAAAAATATATTATTAAAAGGTTTTACTAAATATTTTCTAATTGGAATGGCACGCACGTTTATTGAAGAAAACAAAATTAAATTAAACAAAATCTTTATGAAAAAAAAACCTGGTTTTATTTGCTTTTTAAAAAAATTTAAATCTAATTTCTTTTTCGACAAATTTTTGTCAATTTTTCAACACAATGTCAACTTTAACTTAATCTTTAACTTGAATCTGAATCGAACAGTTAATTATAAACTTTGAACTGATCGAACAACAGCCAAATATATACTTTGAACCGAATCAAACAATGGTCGATTTTCAACTGATTTTGATCAGCACTGGTCGCGCCTTTTTATACCTGCCATCGATCTTTCTAGAACATGGTTGTTGTTTTGAAGAAATATTTTTTTGAAAATTATTTTTTTGCATGGAGGTTTCTCGAATAATTTAGTTTATCAACAACTATGGGCGCAGTCAGATGTTCAGATTATTTATAAAATTAATTAAAAATTATAATACTTCTGCAAGGCTTGAACCTGAGTGATACTCCTCTCGCTGGATATTTAAGTGTCCACTTAATGCACACGACCAGCGCCAATTCAAAATTTATATATAATTTTACAATACATAAGCTAGCTTATTCTGTTTACATTCATGCTTGTTTATACAAAAATTATTTATTTGTGTATGTATTTATGTTATTCAAAACATTCGACTTTTGATTATTAATTAAATTCTGATTTTTAGTTAAATCTGATAATTTTTTTCAATTTTTTTGATTCTTAAAAAAAAAGAAAAACTTTCAATCAAAAGCAGTTATTATTTACTTTTCAATTTTCGACAAAAAAAAACTTTGTTTAAAGAAAAAAACAAATCGAAACTAGATTATTTTCTTTTTGAACTTAAAAAAAAACTCCTTTTTTCCGAGGAGAAAAATATTTTTTTCTTAAATATTTTTCGTCATATTTTTCTCAATATCTTTCTATTTGATAATTAAAATATGTACTGGATCCAGAAAAATTATTCTCAATAATTTTCAATACAACACCGGTATATGTAAAAATATACAAGGTATATTAAGTTTAGACCCGACTTTATAACGCTTGAATATATTGAGCGCAGGCATTAATGTTTTGCATAAGTATTCATAAAATGGCCTAATTCGACCATTTCCGCCTGTCCGTCTGTCCGTCCGTCTGTGAACACGATAGCTCCAAAACGTAAAGAGATAACGAGCTGAAACTTTGTATTTGGTTTTTAGAGCAAAAATTTTAGGTCAAGTTCGTGAATGGGCAAAATAAGACTATGTCTGGGCAAAATGGACAGAACTGTCCATCTTTGAAACCATATAAGAAAGATGGAACGATAGTGTAAAGACAAAAAATGTTCCTTTTTTTAAAAATAAACAACTTTTTTTATAAACTTTTTTATATAAATTTAGAATATACCAGGTATTTAAGCAATTAACTCAGTGACTTGTTATTTTCACTTGTCTATAAAAATTTTATTATAAATATTTATTATTTTGTAGTGATTTTAGATACTTTTTGCAAGTGTTTCTTTCAATAATTTTAATATCTAGAGCACGGTAGTACGAAAGGCCGAGTTTAAGGGGTTTCTTGCCTTCGCGCTTACTGTACTATTACTTATCGAAAAATCAGAGCCGATTTGACCCCAACTTATCTTATGAACGAAAAGAGCTACGGTGCTGGTTTTTCGAATATAAGCTATTTATGGAACTATAAGAGAACAAGTTTTTGCTTTTCGTTAAGAAATAAACGGTTAAAAAGTTATTCGCCGTTAAAAAGCGGGAACACCTACAATTCTTGGCCATACATGATCATAATTCCAGGGCCTAGACCATAAGTCGTTAAAAGTTGATATTTGGCATACATTATATTATCGAATGGTAATTAGTGAGAACTCCAGGTTTTTTAAAGAAAATTTCAAATTCGCCCCCTTTAACTAGATCAGTTTTTTGTATTATAAATCCGTATTTCGACTACAATGTAGTCATCATCAGTATAAATTAGCTAGTCGTACTTGACTCTTTGACAATTAGAAATAGATATAAAGTCGAGATCAACAGACAAAAATAAAAATAAATAGAAAATTAACTAGATTAAAATATACTAGATTTAAAATATAATAAATTTTAAATTATATTGAAATTGCTCTTGTTAAAATTTCCTTCTTCACATTTATTCCTGTTAATTTTACTCTTATTAAAATTATCTTATATTGTCGCAGGATATGTAACTTGTTGCTAATTTGGTGACAGTTTCAAACTGTCAAATAATTAACTCCAATTTTTCGGTTGAGGTATTTTTATTTTTTGTAAATTTTTATGTTTCAAATTCCAAATAATAATTGAACAATGATAATAATAATAATAGGGTCAAAAAGCCTTATTACTCTTATTTAATTGATTAATAATTAATTAACGGTGCGTCTACTAAAAAAATGTCTCAGGACTTTTCGTTCCAAAATCGTACCCTCTACCTACCCTCTTAAGGAACTCGACTACTTTTGGGCCACCGTGTATACTTTAAATTTAGCAACACACCACTTTCGAGTGGTGTGCACGATTTTTTAAAACTTTGTTTCTCCACTTCCAGAAATGCTAGAAGGATGCGGTTTTTTGCAATCGACGCAAATTTCTGAAATCTTAAATATGAATCATTGGGAAAATAGCATTTTCCCAACGAAACATATGGAAAACCTGAAATTAAATTTATGTGTTTAAGTTTAAGCCACTTTCGGACATTTTAGAAGGATGCGAATTTTTGCATTCGACGTGGGATAACTCAAAACCTATTTGTAGATCGAAAAAATTCAATTTTCCCAACGCAACATGGGAAAAGCAACGAAAAAATGGGAAAAAGCAAAAAATTTTGATTATAGTGTTTTCTACATGGTAGTTTGATCAGATATAGGCAATCGATTTTGAATATCGAATATGTTATCTTGTTCATTAAACAATTCAAATACAAATCTATTGTTTAGTTTGTCTCAATATGAATACATTTATTCAAATATTATAAGCTTTTAATTTGCGCATTACCTCCAAATGAAATGCAGCTATTGTTTTTGCATCAATGTTGGAATATCGTAAAAATTAGATGTTAAAAACCACTATCGCTAATATATATATATATATTAATATATATATATATATATATATATATATATATATGCATATATATATATAAATATATATATATATATATTATATATATAAATATGTATATACATATATATATATATAGATATCTATACATGATATCTATAGATTTTCCTCGATATATATCTATATGTATATATATATATATATATATATATATATATATATATATATATATATAATATATATATATATATATATCTTCTATATATAGAAAAATCTCGTGTCACATTTTTGTCGTGAATGGATTCCGAAACTACCTAACCGATTTTGAAGAAATTTTCTATACTGTGTGTAATTTGATCAAACTTGAGCAAAGGATGGCTTTTATTTCGAATTATGGATTCAATAATTTTTTATTGTAAATTTAAGAAAACTTAACGACCATATTTCTTTTTTTGGAGTTGGTTAAAACGTTGATTTTGTCATTTCCACGGAAACTCTACTTCAATAAGATAACTATAAAATTATTTTATTAAAGTTCTGTTTTAATTTTGAAATGTCAATTTTGATTGTCCACTCCATACTATCTATAAACTATAATCGTTATATATCGTTCTATTTTAGCTATTAATAAATTGAATTTTTGCAAATACTAAAATCATATCTAATATTATATTTCAATTTGATCACACAAAAATTATGATCGCTAGAGAGTGATTTATGTATTCTTGGGAAATTCGCTTAGTTAAAGCAGCTCCTGCATAGCGAATTTTTTTTTCTTTGTCACATGAATTTTTTTTTTTAAATTCTAGCAATTAAACGAACAAACTTAAGTCGCAAAATTCGAAAAGCTAGAAGTGAAGGATATACAAGAACAAGCCAAACTGACGAACATCGCGAAGCGCGGAATGAAGTTGAACGTTATATTTTGTGTTTTCTTCTTTCTTTATGCCCCCCTTTCCCCTTAACATATGTCATTTATAAATAAAAGTTGCCTTGCAAATACTAAAATTATAACAGATACGACATTTCATTTTGATCAGACTAAAATTGTGACTACTAGAAAGTGATTTATGTATTCTAAGGAAATTCGCTAAGTTTAAGCAGCTCCGGCGTAACGAATTTTATTATTAGAGATTCACCTGTTGAGAGATTCTAAAACGTATAATCGTCAGGTATATTTATTTCTATACCTAGGTACAGGTGTATAAATGATAATAAACCGTCATTAATATCTGTACAAAGGATATATTACCCTCAAACATAGCAAATAAATGGGATTAGTTTAAATAATATCAGCTGATCCATTTTATGTATATATTCACGTAATATGATAAGAAGCAAACTACCATTGCAATGATATGGAATTTTATCATTTTATTTTATATATATTTTTTCAAATAATTTTAATAAATAAGGGCAATTTAATTACCTCGATAGGTACAATATTTGTATACCCTGCGATATATAAAACCACCTACATAAATAAAACCTATTTTGACAAAATGGAAACCCTTCTATAACTGATTTTATTTGTCTAAATATGGGTAGACCTACTAAACGACCAACTAATTTGTAGTGAATTTTTTTATAACACTATTTTTTTTACCCGTTTTTTTTTTTTTTAATAATTTTTAGTGCATTTTTTTATAACAGATTTTCAGTTTTTTGTACAAGCATTTTGTGTTTTTTTTTGTAAAAATTTTGTTTTTTTGGGGTCGGTTTTATTTTTTCTTTGTAAAAAATTTTTTTGAAGTCGGTTTTTAAAAAAATTTTCTTATTTTCCCATTATGAATGAGTATACCCTTTCAAAAAAATTTTGCAGAAATCGGTTATTACATATAAAATGAGGATTTTCCTCGATTTCCCGGAGATCCCCTCATCAGAATGCGATTTGGTGACAATGGGACCAATGGAAAACCAAACCCTTTAAAATAAAATAAAAATTCAAAATCGGTTCATAAATGACGGAGTTCTGAGGTGACACACATTAAAAAAAAAATACAGACGAATTGAGAATCATCCTCCTTTTTTGAAGTCGGGTTAAAAATGGGACTGTAGCAGAAAAAGAAACTTTGCTTATGTCTATTTTCCTCGAAAAATCAACTGGTAAAGGGATATTCTCAAAAAACTTTATTGTCTGGCGACCAATTTTTTTATTTGGAATTTCTGGCTTAACTATTGACGCTACGAAAAAATGTGAGGATTTCGTACAAATTGCTCTCAACAAACTTGCTCAATAAACTGAATGGTTGGGAAGATTTCAAGGAAATAAAGATTAATACGCCTGTAAAAACATGGCGGGGTAGAGTTCCAAAGTGGCTTTTGCAATTTGAAGGTTTACTCCTCTTAAAATCTGACAAGGTTAAATTGTATAATTTATATACATCGAATGACAACAATAAAAATAATTATCTTTGCTTCGCCTGGATAATTTTTTCTTTTAAATTTAGTTGATTTCTAAACGATGGGACATTAAGTGACATTACAAAGAAATATCGATCGCTTGATTCCCCAAAATTCTCTCTCGGATTGACAGTAAGTATTGTGTTTCACATGAACACCTATATAGATACCATAAGACTTAGAAATAGAGAAGTAGAAAGTTTCGGTCCAGGTATTTTTAACAGGCATAAACGTGGCACACATGTTTTTTCTAATAGGGAAATGTTTCAACATTAATTTGGGTGTAGTTTGTAGCTGTTATTTGACTGGTACAGCTGCTGTCCAAAAAATTGTCTGCTCGGGCACACAATTATTTTTCTTATGGTCGCTATAAGTACTAACATTTCAATAACATTTCATTCTGTTGCTCGATTGGTTAGGTTTTTAGCAGCGAGATATTAGGACGACAACTTCGAATTGTAATATTATATTACGGTCCAAGATAATGTTTTAGAAATAAAAAGCAGTAATCGGTATCTTAAGGTCTGTTGTATTACATACCCTACGACCTACGTGTATGTACTTTATTATCGACCAGCACACACCCTAACTTGTGTGCTTTATAATTTCACAAGTAACCAACTTTTAATATTACGTAATATTATTTAAGATGGTATTATTTTTAAAAAATTTTTTAAACCTTTATTATGATCTTAAATAATTTTTGAACAAGTGAAAATAACAACTAACGGAGTTACTTGCTTAAATACTCTGTATATACTGAGTTAATTATCAAAGCATGAACTATTTATTTATTTTTTCACACACCAACTGATACAAAAATACAAAGTAGTATAAAGGTGCGATATACAGATAGGTATGCCTTTGTAATTAAGAATAAATAAAGATGCTTGCAATTTATGAAAGAATGTTTCAAACTAAAGTTGTTTGCATTTAAATAGGAACTTTTTGATCCCTATACTTTTTTTAATCTCTAATGGTTTTAAAGATTGAATTTCGAACCGTCGTTACGCGAAGATTTATCAACTGATTTTGCCATTCGAAATTTCGAACACACACACACATATAATTTCAATTAATTATCTCTTTTCGTATTTGAGTTATCGTGTTCTCGGAAAAGCAGAAAGCTCTCCGTACATTGGTCTATACATGTATGTATATATGCATGTATGGTACACTTTACCGATTGTAATTCTTGATTTGACTTTAATGATTCGTTTTTTGTCGATTCGTAAACTAACTGAATAGAACCTTGTTGGTTCTATAACAAATCGTCGAATAGATCGTGATTCGGAAACGAGTATGTTTGGTTTTTCGAATGATTTTTTGTTATAATCAACGACGGCAAAGTTATCGCGTTTCTTCGATATATAAATATGAGAAAAATACATTAAATATTCAAACAACATACAGGTTTTAAGGTCAAGTTCGTGAATGGGAAAATCTATTGTAAAATTTAAAAAAATCGTCAACTTTTGTTTGAATCTTTTTCATAATCTTATTAATTTTGGCGAAATTTCAGTTCAAACATCTGTAATAACTCGTTTACCGGGTATTTAGCCATTGAACTCAGTGAGATGTCATTTTCACTTGTATATATATGTTTAGTTTTATGCGTAGAGTACACTTTAGAGCATTAAAATTGCACCGGATTTATGTATGTTTAAATTTTTTTACGTTTAGCGTTTGTTACAAATTTAGCTATTTTTTGCTCAGTATAGCATATGTCATCGATGAAAAACTTGAGTGAGAATAGATTATAAAATGTCTTTACACTATTAACCGAATTAAAAAAAAAGGACTGTTTTAAATTTTAAGTTTTTACATTTTTTTATAAAAGCTATTCCGTAAAAAGAATGTGGATCATCAAGTAAATTTCTTTGTAGAGGAAGGAATTAATATAAATATCAAAACATGGTGGTGCTTGTAATATGAATTAGTATAAGAATTAGAACATTAAAAAAGCAATTATTTCTATAAATATCAGAAAATATGATCAGTTATTAGATTGTATAATAAATATGATTTGGTAATAGATTTTCCACAACTTTATTTATCATAAATTTTTCGTTTCACCAATTTAAAGAGAGAAATGTAAGTTTTCATGTTTCTTCCTATCTATAAGCTGCTCTTTCCATTTTTTATTAAGGAACTTGCCGTTTCAAACACAAAAGCACGACACATACCAAATTTAATTACGACTAAAATTTTTGCCTGTAGAGCGTAAATAACCACATACATACGAAATTATAACAAGAAATTCGTTAAAAAAGTAAATAAATTTCGGTGTTATGTCGTAGAAAATTAAAACTGATTAAAATATATTATTGAAAATAGCGCAGTAGATTAATTTAATTAAATGGCCTTACGGCGGACTAAATCGGATAGGTTTTTTTAAATAGAATATGTAGATTGATTGATTGATTAATATCGAGGTAAAAAACTATTGCACTTCGACACTATGGTCCATTGTGCTCCCCCTTTTACCTCAGTCTAACGAGGTAAAAAATAGCCTGGAGATTGCTTATCAGGTCCTCCCGAAGGTTCATATATTCGGGGTGAAATGCACCGAATATCCTGTATCTGCTGTAACCCAGAGGTTCGCAGTAAAAGATTATATGGCTGGATGTTTCTTCCTCCTCACCACACAATCTGCACATAATGGAGCCGTTATGGAGTCCCAATGTGTGCAGATGCTTCCGCATGGGATAATGCCCGGTTATCAACCCGGCAACCCTACGCAGTTGCATCCTGTTCAGTCTCAGTGCATCAAGACATAACCTCTTTGTTGCACTCTGAAGCAGAACCTTACCGAGCTCTTGCCGCGGTACGGGTTTTCCCAGTGATCACGGTGTTTAGCATTTTACCACTCTTTGATCACTTGTTTACATGTAGTCTTTGGAATTCCTAAAATTAGCTCTGGGCCTATAAATGGCATTCCGACTCCCTTCTTTGCTAAGGAATCTGCTTTTTCGTTTCCTTCGAAACCACTGTGACCCGGCACCCAGATCAATTTAACATTCTTCCGTTTTGCCAGTTTCAGAAGTTCTTCCAGACAATCCTTGACTACCCTTGAAGTTACTTCAGTTCCAGACAAGGCTTTTGAAGCAGCTTGACTGTCCGACAGAATACATACGTTCTAGTTTATGTAGCCTCTACGTAGGTTCTCCGGCGTTGACTTCTGCTTGGAAGACCGTGGGATACTTCCCCAAGTTGAGACTTACGTTTGCTTTTGGTCTCTCACCGTAGATTCCCGCCCCAGTCACTTCTTTAGTTTTGGATCCGTCTGTATACCAGACGATTCCTTTCCTCAGGTAGTCTAGTTCTCCTTCCGACTACATGGCTTTATCACATACTACAGTGAAAGATTTTGAGAAGGAGTATGTCCAACCTGATTTTTTATTATCCAGTTGTTATTGCAAGACACTGCATAGGCAGTGGATATCGCTTTAGCTATTATTACAATGCTTAGCGGAGGCAGCCCCAGTATGACTTCCATGGCAGCTGTAGGTGTACCGCTCTTGGATCCAGTGATGCACAAGCAGACCAGTCTCTGGATCCTGAAAAGTTTTTTGCACGCAGTAATCTGTTTAACTTTGGGCCACCACACAAGAGCAGCATGGGTTATAATGGGCCTGACTACTGTTGTGTAGAGCCAGTGAATCATTTTGGGTTTTAGACCCCAGACTTTTCCACATGCTCTCTTGAAAAGCATGAGAGAAGATTTGCTCTTATTTGTTATATGTTCTAGATGAGGGTTCCATGTTAGTTTGGAATCCAGCATTACTCCCAAGAACTTGGCTTCCCCTGTGATCTGTAATCTTTCCCCGAAGAGTATTGATGGTTTTATGTTATCGAACTTCCTTTTACGTGTGAATGGAATTAGTGCGGTCTTACCAGGGTCAATTTTCAATCCCTGATTGATACACCATTCCTGTGCGATTCAAAGAGCGTTTTGCATAAGATCCGAGATTGTGCCTTCACAGGGTCCCTGGATTGCAATTACAATGTCCTCCGCGTAACCCTGTGTGTAGAATCCATTTTGGTTGAGATTTGTCAGTAAGCTGTTCACTGTCAGGCTCCACAGGAGTGGAGATAAGACACCACCCTGCGGACATCCCTTTGTGGCTATCACAGTGACTATCCCTTTGTGGTTTTTTGGCTCACAATTCTGGATCAGGTCTTCCATCTCTGTTGATGGGGGTGGAGTAGATGCATCATAGGGTAGGTAGACCGAAGCGATGATTATCACTCCAGTTCCATTCCCCATGTTGTATTTTACTTTTACTGCTGTTAGATCTCTCTGACAAAACTCTAACAGCGGCAAGACATTGATGTTCTTTCGTGCATAAATGCAAGTTCTGGATTTCTCCGAGGTTTTATCGTAAATAATTTGTCCTCTAGTATCTCCTAGTCCAAGAATCTTGTGGTTCACAGCACAAGGTTCCTGGATCAGAGCTATGGAAATTCCCCTGTTCAGCATATTTTGACAAAAGATTGCTTTGCTGTGCTGAAGGTTTATCTGAAGCATCTGAAGATCAGACATTCTTTTTTCTCTTTGATGTATTCAGCGGTCTAAGGTTGACTTGACCAAACCCGAAGTATAATTTAATCCCTCGGTCCTGAATCAACCCCAAATCCGCTGCACCCACTTCCAGTACGATCGTGTGTCCCGCATTGGTCCTCGTGCTGTTGATAATTCGCCACTCCTGTGGCGAGTGTGCAGGTTTGCATTCTGCGCTCCAAGAGTTTTGATTATTTTGTCCGTTTCAACGGAGTTATAGATCTGGGGAGCATACAGCAGATTTTTTGATTCGTTCATCAGAGCTCTTGCATTCCCGACGACAAGTTCCGCTCCGTCCCATGGTCTGATATTCGGGACGTTCTCCATGAGCCAGTTTATGGCTGTTGATCCTATGCACAAATAGGGCCCCCTTGTCCAGGTGGCAACCCTGCTATTGTAGGCCCTCAACGAGCTTTTGGCTAATGAGGGTTTGTAGCATCGAGAGTTGCACCTCTTCGGATTGTTCCTGAGTCATTTTGACCTCAGGATACCCCTGCAATGCAATGCATATCTTTGTTGTTGCGGTGGTTTCAGCAAAGGTATTAATAGCACTTGCCTGTTCCGTCTTTCTACGTTTTTTCGAGATCTGTTTCAGGCTTGGAGTCCCATCTTCAGATCTCAATCTCTTTTCTTGTGGATTTTCCAAGGATTGATTCCCTGAGTCAGACCCCAAAGGTATCACTGTTTCTGAGAAAAACAGGGCTGTAGGACTTTTTGTCCGGATTTTCCTCTTTATCGGAGGAATCGGTTTCTCCTCAGCTCTGGCTTTCTCTTCAACTGCTTTTCTATGGGCTGTACCCGAGAGATTTTCCATTTCCACTTTCAGAAAAGGATTCTGGAGTTTGTCGTCCAGATTTTCAGCTGGGCTGGATGCACCTGCAGTTTTTTGAGTCTCGGCGAGGTTTGTTTGTGCAGTCTCGGTTGATTCACTTTTTGAGAAGATTTGAGCCCCAGAATTACTAATATTTTTAGTGTGTTATCCATTTGTTCTCACGATTAAATACGGGCCATGTACTACCCCATCGGCCCCTTGATGGGGAGGGCATTGATACAGTGGAGTTCGCCAGTTGCTCCAAGGGGATTGTTTATGACAGCATTTAACCCTGCTGCCCTAGCCTTCGGCTAGATCTCTTGGCACAATGCCTCACACCGTAGGTTGGGTTTTTGTTGCATGGTTTCTTGGTCGTGCTTCTCAAGACTATCCTGTCCGGCGTTCGTATTCCTGCCAGTAACATAGTTACCGACGGCGTAGCATAGTCCTTCATCGATGCACATAAGCCTCTCCATCAACTACAAGTACTTCCCATGCCTAGGAGAGGGAATATGTGGAGATCAGTGTTAAAAATTATGTTTTCCCATTCAAATACTTCGGCTAAGTTATGTATGTCCTAACTCCAATGTCTATGGATAATATCGGGATATTAACAATATTTACATTTTTTAAAAAATGAAAAAAGTAAATTATTAATAGCAAATAAAAAAAATCACAAATTTTTTTTTGATTTGTGGAAAGGCTGATGAAGAAGGTTTTGTTGTTCAAGCAATAGATGAACCTCCCGAAAAAACACTTCATACACAATGTATCATAATTTAAACTATGAGCAATATTTCTTCAAGGAAGTACTCTTGGAAAAAATTACCAGAATTAAAGTTGTTTATTGGAAGGAAGACATCTAACGTTAATTTTGCCTACATGATTTTTTGAGCGTCAACTTTTTATTTTCAATTTTCAATAGGAAACAAATATTTGACAGAATCGGATAGCAGAGGTAAAAAAATTAAAACTGGATAAAAGTCTATTTTAATTAATATGTATCCATTGTATAGCCGTTCTAAAAAAGGAATTTTGTATGATTCCATTTTTGAGAAAAATAAGGTATTTAAAAATTTTATCAAAAGTTTTTAATGGTGGTCAATAAATAAGAATCGATTGTTTTGTTTTTGTTTAAAACAAACATTTTACTAAATGTAAAAATAATTAAACAAAACAAAATCTATTATTAACCCGACTTCAAAAAAGGAGAGAGTTATCAATTCGTGTGAATTTTTATTTATTATTTTATGTTGTTTACTTTAGAACTCCGTCATTTATGTTGGTTACCTTAGAACTCCGTCATTTATTAACCGATTTGGAAGTTTTTTTTATTGTTTTAAAGGGTTTGTTTTCAGATTGGTCCCATTGTCACCAAATCGCATTCTGATGAGGGGATCTCATGGAAATCGAAGAAAATCCTCATTTTATATGTGATCACCAATTTCTGCGAAATTTTTTTTTTTGTTTGAAAGGGTATACTCATTCATAATGGAAAAATAATAAACTTTTTTTAAAAACCGACTTCAAATAAAAAAAATTTTACAAAAAAAAAAAAACAAAACGAATGTAAAACAATCTAAAAATCTGCTATGAAAAAATGCACTCAAAATTTCACAAAAAAAATGCTCTCCCTGACTCTCTGAAAATGCACTAAAAAGTAAAAAATAAAAGTTTTTTACAGAAAACAAAACCCGACTCCAAAAGAGGATCTAAAAAAATCTGCTTTGAAACAAAAAGTAAAAAAAAAATTCGTAACGCAGGAGCTGCGTCAACTTAGCGAATTTCCTTAGAATACATAAATCACTCTCTAGCGATATGACTTTAGTATTAGCAAAAATTAAATTTATTAATAGTCAAAATAGCACGATATAAAACGATTATAGTTTATAGTTACTACGGAAACGACAATCAAAATTGACATTTAAAAATTAAAACAAAATTTTAATAAAATAATTTTAAAGTAATCTTATAGAAGTGGAGTTTCTGTGGAGAAGACAAAATCAACACAAATTTTAACCAACTCCAAAAAAAGAAGGAGGAGATTCTATGTTCGACTGTTAAGTAATGTAACAACTAACTGACTTACATGTTTGAATACCCAGTATATACTGAGTTGTATATTAATGATTAAATTGTTAACAATTCTGCGTATTCGAATTGTTAACTACTCTTTCCGAGGAACATATAATCACAAATTATGAGAAAACTATTGAGTTTATGTAATCTTTTTCAATCAAAACTTGTTTATTTTTAAAAGAAGATTTTTTGTTAACAAATTTTTTTTCCATCTCTTACAGTTTCAAAGATATTTATATACCCCCCCCCCCCTCCACGTTCCAATGGTTTCAAAGATAAGCAGTTTTGCTCCACATAAACCAAACATTCATGAATAACAATCAATATTTTTAAGCGTTACAGTCGTGATCAAACTTAATATACCTTGTATATTTACATATACTAAATTATACTAAATAGGTTTGGGCAAGAATTGTCTTTTGGATTAAATCTGTAAATTGTATGTTTAGCTTTTTAATATAGCGACTTTTGTGTTTTTTGAAGTCGGTTGAATTTTTTTAGCGAATTTCCACCAAAGGAAATGCAGTTATTGTTTTTGCACCAATGCTGGAATTTCGTAAAAATGTCTGCAAATGTCATCGATCCTACCGATAAGATGTTAAAAATCACTATCGCTAAAATTTGTATATATATATATATATATATATATATATATATATATACATATGTACTTTTTTTAAATGTCTGTGGACTCTCTAGTGGACACAGTTTTATTCCCATTGGAATGAAATTTGGTATTTGGGTATTTGAGTCGCTTTTGGTATTCTAAAAGTCAAGTTCGTTAATGGGTAAAATCGGGCGAGGGGAAAGGGGGTTTAGAGGGAGGAGGAAACACCAAATTTTGCACAACTCCCTTAATATTTGAAAAATCGAAAAATTTATCAGGAGTTAAGTTGTAGGTATTAAGTTTTACTGTAATTTTGTTTCTTATCATTTTTCTGTTATGCTAATATTTACAGAAATATTTACAATTACAGATTGAAAGTTATAATTCTAAATATCTCTGTTCACATTAGAGTTTGAAAAAAATGATCAAGTAATGAATTGTAGAAAACTTGATTTTCTACAACTTTACTCTTAATACATTTTTCAATTAGTCTAATATTAAGATATTTAATATTTTGTATTTGTTTGATACGAATACATGAAATATATTTTATTGTAAACAAATTTAAAAAAAATTCGTTACGCAGGAGCTGCGTCAACTTAGCGAACTTGTCCTTTAGAATACCAAAAGCGCCTCAAACAACAAATTTTATTCCAATCGGAATAAAACTGTGACCGCTAGATAGTCCACAGGCACATAAAAAAAGTACATATAATCATATATATAGTATAAATATATATATATATATATATATATATATATATATATATATATATATATATATATATATATATATATATATATAATGTATATATATATTAATATATATATATATATATATATATATATATATATATATATATACATATATATATATTTATATATATATATAAATTTTAGCGATAGTGATTTTTAACATCTAATAGGTAGGATCGATGGACATTTGAAGAAATTTTTACGAAACTCCAACGTTAGTGCAAAAACAATTGCTGCATTTCCTTTGGAGGAAATTCGCTCGATATATAACGATATATAAAACGATATATAACGATTGTAGTTTATAGTTACTATGGAAACGACAATCAAAATTGACATTTGAAAATTAAAATGTAATTTGAACTGATGTTGCTTTTGGTGTATCTCTGTGGTGGACCACCTTGTATAAGTCGACGCAAAATATTTATTACGGATTTCAAATTCCACGAAAAACAAACAAATGTAAATATAATAACTTTTTTTGAGATAAACAAGAATTTTTATGAAAAAATGAGTTTGTTAATGTCTACATACACGCATTTTCTTTTGATGTAGTGTATGCTTAAAAATGATAAATTCTAATAAAATGAAAATATCAAAAATATTTTAAAGCGGATTACTCACTCACGAAAAATAAAAATATTCGTATATTTTATTAAAAATTATTTTGCTCTTGAAATCAATCGTAAGTAATCTTGTAGAAAAAGTAAATATTCGTTTATTTTACCTGACTGTCCCAGATGGTAATGTTTTTCGAGTGTATATATGCATGTATGTCTTTTTCTTTGACACGCTCTGTAACCTAAATGGCTTTATGGATTTGAACATATGAATTTTCGTCTTTATTGTTAGAGTGGCATAGGGTATAATATTCAAATATGACGTTTGCAAACCAAAAAAATTCGTTACGCAGGAGCTGCTTCAACTTAGCGAATTTCCTTAAAATATGTAAATCTCTTTCTAGCGGTCACAATTTTAGTCTGATCAAAATGAAATGTCGTATATGATTTTACTATTTGCAAGGCTAATTTTATTAATAAATGACATACGTCAAGGGGAAATGGTGGCATAAAGAAAGAAGAAAACAGATTATATCTCTCTTAATATTAGAACAATCAAAAAATGCGTAAGGAACAAAGTTGTTGAAAATCATGTTTGCTACAATTCATCATCTTATCATTTTTGCTCAAACTCGAATGTGTACAGTGATAGTGAGGAATTAAATTTTCAATCTTAAACCGTCAATATTTCTGTAAATATTAGGGTAACAGAAAAAATGATAGGACATAAAATTACAGTAAAACTCTTTACCTACAACTTTACTTCTTATAAATTTTTCGATTTTTCAAGTATTAAGGGATATATGTCAAATTTTGTGTTTTCCCCTCCCTCTAAACCCCCCTTTCCCCTTGTTCGATTTTACCCAGAGTTCGCCATTAACGAACTTGACCTTTTGAATACCAAAAACGCCTCAAATACCAAATTTCATTCCGATAAAATGAAAACTGTGACCGCTAGAGTGATTACAGACACATATGTATATATAAATATATATATATATATATATATATATA
The DNA here is from genome assembly GCA_963920215.1 of Nineta flava. Taxonomy (NCBI): domain Eukaryota; kingdom Metazoa; phylum Arthropoda; class Insecta; order Neuroptera; family Chrysopidae; genus Nineta; species Nineta flava. The sequence continues at coordinate 91,947,304 of OY986040.1, read as the reverse complement.
TATATATGTCCATAGATATATATATATATAAATTTTACAGATGGTGATTTTTGACATCAACTAGGTAGGATCGATGGACATCTGAAGAAATTTTTGCAAAATTTTGACTTCGGTACGGGACCAATAGCTCTATTTCCTTTCAGGAAATTCGCTAAAAATTCGTAACGCAGGAGCTGCTTCAACTTAGCGAATTTCCTTAAAATACATAAATCACTTTCTAGCAGTCATAATTTTAGTCTGATCAAAATGAAATATCGTATACGTTTTTTGTATTTGCAAGGCCACTTTTAGCGAATTTCCTGAAAGGAAATAGAGCTATTGGTCCCGTACCGAAGTCAAAATTTCGCAAAAATTTCTTCAAATGTCCATCGATCCTACCTAGTAGATGTCAAAAATCACCATCTGTAAAATTTATATATATATATATATATATATATATCTATATATATATATATCTATGGACATATATATATATATATATATATATATATATATACATATATATATATATATATATATATATATATATATATATATATATATATATATATATATATATATATATATATATATATATATATATATGCGTCTGCAATCACTATAGCGGTCACAATATTGATCTGATTGGAATGAAATTTGGTATTTGAGGCGCTTTTGGTATTCAAAAGGTCAAGTTCGTTAATGGGTAAGATCGGACAAGGGGAAAGGGGGGTTTAAAAGTAGAGGGAAACACAAAATTTAACATATCTCCCTTAATATTCGAAAAATCGAAAAATGTATATGAAGTAAAGTTGTAGGTACTAAGTTTTATTGTAATTTTGTTCCTTATCATTTTTTCTGTTACCCTAATATTTACAGAAATATTAACGGCTTAAGATTGAAAATTAAATTCCTTAATATGTCTGTACACATAAGAGTTTGAGCAAAAATGATAAGGTGATGAATTGTAGCAAACATGATTTTCTAAAACTTTATTCCTTACGCATTTTCGATTGTTCTAATATTAAGAGAGATATTTTATATTTTGTGTTTAAGCTAAAGTGTTTAAGCTTTCGATAAAGCCTTATAAAACCTAAAAATATTTATTTATTTATAAGTAAATTAGTAAAAGGTAAAACATATGATAATTCTCTTAAAAGTTAACGTATCGGAATATTTTTTAAAAGATCTATAAAAAATTTAATTTATTTAAATAATTTCTTTACTGTTTTTGTTTTTTAATTTATTTATAGCGCGTTATAAAAAAATTGAAAAATAATGGGTAAAAATACAGTTTAAAAAAAAATTTGTTTTCATTTTATAGATATTTTTAAGACCTTTCATTTAAAAAAAGATTTATTTTTGGAAAGATGATTTGCATCCTTTTTAACCCGACTTCAAAAAGGAGGATGGTTCTCAATTCGTCTATATTTTTTTTTTTCATTATAAAAATAGGTGACATGGTATTTTATTACTTGTCGAGGACCTAATTTTTTTTAGAGCTAATATTTGGCACATTATTTTTAACATATAAAAGGCATATTTTGCCGTTGTTAAAAAAAAAATAAATAAAGTAATTTTTAGATTTTTATTGTATTCTAAATTTTTGTGTTTTTCAAATTTTGGGAATTTTTTTCTCAAATTCAAATTAGCCGATTTTAATGTTCATGGGCTCATTTCGTTTTTTTTATATAGAATTTAATATTTTTTAATTAATACATGCATTATGATATGAGTATGATGAAAAGTATCACCCAGGTTGAAACTAAAAGAATCAAACGAATGATTTAGATAAATGAGCTTAATGAATCATTTATTATTTATGCTGATGAAAGCACATGATATATTTAAAATCATCAAACTATTTTTCAATATGGCACGAATAAGAGTTAGATATGATGTTTATTGGTCCGTATCAAAAATTTGTGTTTATATAAAAATAATGTGATTGGTTATGAGTTAGTTTTGATAGTTTGGACGTTTCGACACTTATTTATGACTTCTTCAACAATTGTAATACATAAATACAATGATAGCTATAAAAACAATTAGTTTTCCTACAGACGTCTTTATAAATTTCAATAATTAAATTTCCATAAAAGCTGGCAATAAAACAAAAAATTATATAGTCTAATGACTGTACATACTAATGAATTGAACAATATTGTTCGTATTAAATACCATTATTAAAGTTGATCTTGACCATAGTTATTTATTAAATTCCTTACTGTTAATTTAATAGATTAATTAATTCGACAACTGTTTACAATATTTTAAATGTGAATCCAAAACACTCACAAGCATTAGTTTAAATCTCTAATGATATTATTATTTTTGTAACGTAAGTTTGTACAGATTAGTTACATTGAGTTAAATAATAAGGTAAAATAACTTAACCTAATTTTTTGTTTTATTGCTGACTTTTATGGAAATTTAATTATTGAATTTTATAATCAAATCTGTATACAAATAATTATTGATTTTATAGCTATCATTCTATTTATTTATTACAGTTCCTGAAGAAGTCATAAATAAAATACGAAACATTCAAATTATTAAGTTTAACTCATTTACATACTTTTCAACATCCTAAGATTCATTTTATAAATTTTGTTCCTTATTTATTCGGTTTTCGAGAAAATGTTTTGAATAAATGTTGTTACTATATATTTATAGTGAATAATTTTTATGCGAAATATTTTTTCGGAAACCGAATGAATACGGCACAAATCAATTATCAATTTTTGAAAAAACAGTGTTAATATTGTGGCCATGTTTACAAACATTTTCTTGAAGTAAACTTATTGCTGAGATTTAGCGATAAGAAACATATGCAAGTATGATATTAATTAAGTAAGGATACAGAGTAATAGACGATTAACCTCTATTTGTAAATTTTAACTATTTATACTTGTATAATCTTCTTAAGATGCCCGGATGTAATCTCTTGAATATTACGTTCATATAGGTAAGTCTCCAATGATACTCAAATGCAATAGCGCATATTTAAAAACTAATAATTTTATTATTTACTCAAATAATACATATTTTTTATAATGTAGACTTTTCGAAAATATTATTCTCACCCGTTAGATAACCGGGTGGTACCCTTATAATTTGCAGTGTTTTTTTCAGGACGTTTCCATCAACATTATAAAGTACTGCGTAATTTTGCACGAATGCAGGCAGTCTTATTTAGGAATTTCTGTTAACGACACCCCATCTGTTTAATCAGGAATTTTGTAAACAACCTTGTAACGTTTTTTCTCCGGCTTCGAAACCGCTTTACGATAATTAATGTGTATATTCAGTTTAGTACCGTCTTTGTAACGGTCGAAAATACTGACCCCAGAAAAACATTTTTGGCATGTAACAAAATATTACATTTTGTTTGTTTGGCGCCGACTCAAAATTATTTAGGTACTTACATTAGTGCAGGGCTTAAATAGACTAAAAATTTTTTTTTTTCCTTTTTTTTTCCAGTTACTTTCTTCTTTCGTCGGTTCTATTTTTTGTAGTTTTATAATTGCATTGTCGACCATTATGATAATAAATTGTGCCGCTAAAAAATTATATTTGTTGTTATTGGTTCAAAAATTTCATTTAAGACAGTATAGCACTAATTTATTTTCTGGCAACATACAATCATATAATCAGTACTATTAATACAGTCAAAATAGGTTCAAAAAGCCGGTTTCAGGCAGGTTGCTCGGAACCACAATTTTTTTTAATCGATTCATCTTGTCGTCCTGAATATGACCATAAATTATTACGGTCCGACTCGTGACGGAACAGGGTCAAAATTTAATTTATTTATAACAAAAAAGCGTTTTTTCTTAATATATTTTTTAAAACTAAAAATTTTAAAAATGACATAGAATATTATTCAATTCTATATAAAAAAAGGAAAAAAATTCCCAAAGTTCGAAAAACGCAAAAATTTTTAATTAAAATAAAAAATCTAAAAATGACTTAATTTTTTTTTTAACAATGACAAAGTATGCCTTTTATATGTTAAAAATAATGTGCCCAATTATAGCCCTTAAAAAAATTAGGCCCCCGACAATTTTTTAAATACCGAGTCACCGATTTTTATAAATTAAAAAAGGTGTATTCCATTTTAGATCAATAAATTTTTTTTTAAATGAAAGGTCTTAAAAATATCTATAAAATAAAAAAGAAAATTATTTTTTTAACTGTATTTTTAACCATTATTTTTCAATTTGTTGATAACGCACTATAAACAAATTTAAAAAAAAAACAGTTAAGAAATGACTTAAATAAATTTAATTTTCTTTTAACTTATAGATTTTTTATGGACCTTTAATTTAAAAAAAAAAACATATTCCGATACGTTAATTTTTTAGCGAGTTATCATACATTTTACCTTTTACAAATTTACTTATAAACAAATTAATATTTTTTAGGTTTTATAAGGTTTAATTAAGGGCTATAATTGGGCACATTATTTTTAACATATAAAAGGCATACTTTGCCATTGTTAAAAAAAAATTAAGTAATTTATAGATTTTTTATTTAAATTTAAAATTTTTGCGTTTTTCGAACTTGGGAATTTTTTCCTCTGAATTCTAATAAACCGATTTAATGTTTATGGGCTCATTTGTTTTCTTTTTTATATAGAATTGAATAATATTCTATGTCATTTTTAAAATTTTTAGTTTTAAAAAAGATAGTAAGAAAAAACGCTTTTTTGTTATGAACAAATTAAATTTTGACCCTGTTCCGTCACGAGTCGGACCGTAATAATTTAGGGTCATATTCAGGACGAAAAGATGAATCGATTAAAAAAAAAATTGCGGTTCCAAGCAACCTGCCTGAAAAATCTTAATTTGCTTCTACTATATATATTGAAGAAAATTGAACAAACAAGTTTGGCATAATAGTTTCCGGTACTCATGCGCTTATTCATACTAGACTTAACATTAAATAAATGCATTTTTTATTTGTTATAGACACTTGTATAAAAAATCGTCCACATATTATAATTATATATGATTTTTTTCATAAGCATGACGCTTGAGTTGTTCACAATCGCCACTTTCTTCTAAAATAAGCTCTACAAAACTATAAATATACTTAAATATGTTTCTCGGAATAGCATCCTCATTTTTAAGTGAGGCTTTTTGGTTTTGAGCTCTAGGGACCCCTCATTACCGGGGGCCCTGGTGTGAGTGGGGCAGTGCACCACCTGCTCCATTCTCGGGACGCTCCTCATTGGTAGTCTATTTAATGTTTTGTATCCTCAAAATTTATTCACAAAATACCGTATGTATTATGATTTGTTCAAATTTAACGAATTTATATACAATTTCTTTGAACATTACATTTCATTTATCATAACTTTCATAATTTCTTCAAATGTATGATGATCATTTGTATATGCAATGTTTTATCGATCCCTACTACTTACACTTAACATATTTCTGACAATCAAGGAAGATATTTTCAAAGAATACGTACATGACTACAGTACAGATCAAAAACATTGAATCAATTTTCATGATAATTAATATATAAATTAACAATGTATTATTTCGAAGGAAAAATTAATTTCAAATATTTTTGTATTATAAAAATTGATTATATTTTTTACAAAAGCTATTCCTAGCCGCTATTCCTAGAACATTTGTTTGTATTTTATAAATACGTATTTCGACAACAATGTAGTCATCATCAGTATGATTAAGCTAATCGTAACTATCTCTGGGATATGGATTCAGCGATATGTTGCTTGTTGCTAATTTGGTGCGTGTCTCACAATGATATTAAAAAAGTTCTGTTTTTAGGTGGGGCTTTTCACGCACCTAATCTGTTAGTCAGTTAACTCAAATAAATCTCAGGTCAGATTATAACCCCAGCCAAATCGTATAAAAGACAGAACTTTTATAATATCATTGTGAGACACGCAACAAATTGGCAACAAGCAACATATCTCTGAATCCATATCCCAGAGATAGTTGCGATTAGCTAATTCATACTGATGATGACTACATTGCAGTCAAAATACGTATTTATAAAATACAAACAAATGTTTTAGGAATAGAGGCAAAATTTGAAATGTAATTTCAAAAAACCTAGAGTTCTCTTTGATTATTTTAATAATCTTTAGTAAAATAAATGTTTATCTTTGGCAGATGTGGTTGGTGTATCATGGTGAATCGGCCATTTACTCGGCACTTCCTAGTTCCTACAACACATCACAAATTAAATTTTTGATAATAAATCTCTCTAAAAAAATGTGTATTTAGGGTTGGTGCAAAACCATTAAGATATTAAAATTACAAATTTTATATTTTTATTCAGCTCTAAGCACTCAACAACCGTTATACCTAAAATTTGGTTTATGGTATAATTCTCGTATCATAGGACATAGTGTGTATGAATGAGGTCGTACTAAAAAGATCAGGTTAAAAAAAGATAGACCATTTAAACGAAAATCTTTTTCCCTAATTAGTTACTTGTTCATATAACTTTTATATCATTTAAACTTATACATTTTACCATACTTTTTCAAATATATTTTTCTTAAACAAATATTACAAAATATAGTCGAGCCTGGATAAGCGATGCTTCAAAGGACTTATTTCTCGCTTATAATAGGTTCTCGATTAACCAATTTCTCAGTTATAAAAGTACGGAAGCAGACTCTCTAACTTGCATAGGTACATATTGTTTTATTTAAAGTCCATTACACAAGGATCTTTTCAACATCAGAAGATTCAGCAACTAGGCTTCGTTTGATATTTTCTTCTACCTACAAATTTGATGCCATGAATGTTTTTATGAACTGATCTCTGGCCACTTAATTAGTTGATCATGAAAAAAAACATGAAATTAAATTTGTAGAAAATTGTATGATCGCAGGAATCGGCAACCTATGTCACCGAGGGTCCCATTTGGTAATTATTAGTAACACATTTGAGTGAGCTAAAATTTTCACATATAAAATTTATTTTAAGTAAAAACAGGAGCAGGTTAAATGTACGGAAGCAGATTCTCTAGCTTTCAGAGGTATATATGATTTTATTCAAGGTCTATTACACAATAGTCTTTTCAACGTATTCAACAACTAGACTTCGTTTGATATTTTCTTGTACCTTAAAGCAGAGGTGGGCACAGACGGCTCTCCGGAGCCGAATGGCTCTCCATAAGCTGTGTGAGAGTAAGTGAAAAAGGTATGTTTTGAAGTAAGACGGAACGATGTTTCAATACAGGTTGTTCTACCGATTATTCCCTAATAATTTATTCAATCAATTTAGAAATAGTTTTATAAAATATTTATTGTTTAAGAAATTCTTTTACAATGTGGAGAGATACACCAAAAAACATAATAATAATAATAATAATAATAATAATAATAATAATAATAACAATAATAATAATATTATTAACAACAATAATGATGATACCAATAACAATAATTACAACAACAACAACAACTATATGTATTCCCACTTTACTCCCTGCTAAGAAAAAATAATTAAATCAACTAAATAATTGTTTATTAGTTCTCCGATATGAATAGTTTAGGCAAATTATTTGGAATTTCCAAAAATCTAATTCTAAAATCTAAACTAAAGCTAAATTATCAAAAAATTTACAAGCGGTTTATAATTGTCAAGCGGTAAATGTAAAAGATCAAAGGATTTATATTTTATAATTTATATACCATTTATATTTTATTCATACCCATATATATTAAAAACGTACATTTTATGCCCCAAATTACCAGCCCAAAATTCTAGAGTATGTATTCAATATATTGTATGTATTGTATACTTTGAATAATAGTGACCATAAAAAAGAGTTGGTATTATTATATTTTTTTCAGAAAATGTTTTAATTAAAAGAAGAAAATAATAATAATTGATAGGTACCCTGTATTACACTATCTCTCTTCCTACCTCTCACTCAGAGCTGAGTGCAGTCAAAATTGCCCACCTATGCCTTAAAGTACTACAAATTTTTGTAGGCCTTATATTAAATTTATGACTTTGCAATTGTCTCTTAATAACTCTAATAAATATGTGTTAATAATATGTAGAACGGCGCAGATGCAAATTTGGTCGCCCAATGATAAATGCAGCCTATCTAAGAAATTATAAAAAATCGATTTGTTTTGTTACAAATATAGACGTTCGCTTATTAAAGTGTAAGGAAAGAAGAAGAAAAAATGGTTTTCGTGGATTATAACGATAGGACGAATTAATTAGTTTCACTAAACGCGTTTACTCCCTTGTCCATTTCTCGCTTATTCAGGTTCGACTGTACAATTTAGATTATTCATTTAACAGGCAGCTACACCCAAATGTAATACAATCATAAATGAAACACAACGAAACATATAAAGTTATTAAATAAAAAACTGAAACAATATAAAATACATTGTAAAAAAATCCAGAATAATTAAATAAAAATATTAATATTAGAAAAATCAAAAATTTTACTATATTATTTATTATTTTTCCATTTCTATACATCATTCCTCTGTATGAAATCTACATTATTGATGTTTCATCTTTAAGACTATGGCATCTGGTGGTAAAAATTAGAAACAGAGAATGTAGGCTCAACTTTGAGAGTTACATACGCGTTACTAAGGTTACGTTAATAAAATAATCAAAAAATTAATTTTTTTTGTAATAATGCTGTTTTAATGTAGCCTCACTAATGCCGCCATTTTGGAATATGACCTGATAAGTAACTTTAGCAATAACTCACAAATATAAATAGTACTTATAACGGGTGGGCCATTTAAAAATTTTAATTTAATTTTGCTATAAAATGAAAACGCATGGATATTTTTAAATCGTTGTTGCTTTATTGAAAAGAGCCCATTCTGTCGACCCAATTTTTCAATACATTTTCGATTGTTTGGGCCTCTATTTCGTCAATTGCAACTTCAATTTCATCTTTTAAGTCATCAATCATCTCTGGATGGTTAGTGCAACACTTGCCCTTAACGGCTCCCCACAAGAAAAATCCAGCGGAGTCGAATCTCAGCTTCGAGGTGGCCAATTGACATCAGCATTTCGGCTTAATATGCGATTTTCGAAAACAGTGCGCAAACGATTGATTGTTGCAATTTCTTGTCACTAATTTGGTGAAATTGTCACCAAATTAGTAACAAGTAACATATCCTGCGACAATATAAGAGTAATTATAATAAGAGTAAAATTAACTGGAATAAATGTGAATTAAGGAAATTTTAACAAGAGTAATTTCAATATAATTTAAAAAATTTATTATATTTTAAAATCCAGTATATTTTAATTTAGTTAATTTTCTATTTATTTTTATTTTTGTCTATTGATCTCGACTTTCTATCTATTTCTAATTGTCAAAGAGTAAAGTACGACTAGCTAATTTATACTGATGATGACTACATTGTAGTCGAAATACGTATTTATAATACAAAAAACTGATCTAGGTAAAGGGCGCGAATTTGAAATTTTATAAGATGACCTAATGAATCCATTTCCGCAAAGCTATTTGTCCGTCCGTCCGTCCTTAAGCACGATAACTAATATCGAAAAGAGATAGCCAGTTGAAATTTTCTATTTGTGTTCTAGAGTTAAAAAGTAAAGTCAAGTTCGTGAATGGGCCAAATCGAACGTTGTTTGGGCAAAATGAGCAAAACTGTCCAACTTTGAAACCGTAAGAGATAGAACAATTATGTGAAGACAAAAAATGTTCCTTTTATAAAATGTTCCTTTCAATATATATCGTGTATTTAAGCAATGAACTCAGTTTGTTGTTATTTTCACTTGTTATTCTATCATTTCAATTATTTGTTCGTTAAAAAATATTATTTTTGTAAGTTTAAAATACGGTAATGATAAAACTGAACCGATTTGTTTTAGCATCAGATTTACTCGTCCAGTAAATAGATTTGTTTTTGAATGTTGGACTCTGTTGGACGCTAACTTCGGTACGGAGTCTGTAGTTTTATCTATATCTATAACACTCTGAATCGTCATAAAACATGAAGTAACTAATATTATTAACTATATAATCTTCTCTAATCCGTCCTTTTAAGGATTGATTTTAAAAAAGTATCATATGTTCTGTGGTCCTATCCTATGGTTCTCTGGTAATGATTGGCAAATTGACTGATGGGATCGAAATTCTTTTAAATCGTGGAACTTTATGGACTATCAAAATGATTTTTCTGTAGTAATAAATATTACTTTATTTAATACACATTCGAAAAATCCCTTGGGAAAAAATAAATAGTACATACGTCATATATTCACTCTTTTCGTCTTGTTTATCATTTCATAACCTCCTAAATACGTTTTTTAATTTGTTATTAATAAAGAGTGGGTAGCAATGCCCTTAAGACGAAAAATTGAGTTAACATACATTTTTAAACATACTTATTCTAAATTAAATTTCAAATTTTGCCCCAATTCCTAGAACAATTATGTAAATTGGGGCAGCATTTTAAATTTAATTTAAAAAAACGATTTTAAAGAGTTTTCTTTGATTATTTTAATAATCTTTATATTCTTATTCTATTTCTGTAAAAATTATGCAAGATCGATTCATTTTTTTTTAAATTCAAATGTACATAATTCATTCATACATAATAATATATACCACAAATATATACCAGCTTTTGTTAGATTATAATTCAAAGGCATAACAACTCAAATGTTTTTTACAATGTTGAATTATAAATTACATCCTTTGTCATCATAACATTATATATTTTTTGTGTAATCGTGTAAGATAATCTGGCAAACAACTCCCCCATCCAATGGATAAAAGTTCTCGTTGTCCTAAGTTATACACAAAATAGAAATTGATATGTATGTGTGTTGATATGTAAGTCCAACTGGTTTCTCAGTAGGTATTTAAGATTTTACTTGACTAGTAAATCTGTTTGATTAAATAAACATATTTTTCATTTAGCGTAACAACCACTTTTTCAAATAAAAAATGTGTTTATCTAATATCACAAACTTTCACAAATTAACTTTAGGCAACTTTAGATAAAAACTAAAGCACCTAAACGATAAATCATTGCCAATGATAAATGATACGATATAGTTAAGAGTGAAATATTTATTTGCAACTTGTGAACCTTAAAGCCAAGTTTGGCAAGGATTATCATTCTAATTACAATGTGGAACTATTATTGTTCTTAAACGAAAATTAGCACATGTTGCAGTTTTTTTGCACACATAGTTCACAGGTGATATCGCAAAGCATCGTATTGTGTTTGCCAATACTAAGATAAGGGTTTTTAATTTATCTGAACTAACCTTAACCACATCTGAAATCATTCACATGGTTTTAATCATAAAACATTGAAATAGGTGCGACACATGATACTCGTCAAGTCTTCACCGAAAGCAAAAGGCTTATTCGCAACAATTTGTACACTTCGCTATAAATTGAAATAAGTGTGTCGTCAAATATTTGTCAAACAGATTGAATTGTAAAACCATCGTCAATGGTATATATACACACACAAAAAATTGAGTTGTCTAGATCTTATGTTACTGAATAATTGCCTGTTGATTCTAGCTTGTTTTAAAACTGTATCATTATCAACATGACATGTTGCATCCACGATATACGTCGAGTACGTCGCAGAAACCACATTTCAGTTGCTTCCAGGAGTTGGATCATCTGTTTCGGTATAGTCCACGTTATATATATATATATATATATATATATATATATATATATATATATATATATATATATATATATATATATATATATATATAGAGAGAGAGAGGAACAGGCCACAGGTAGCATTTTAACACTCTATTTTTAATTTTCTTGGAAATATTTTATTGTTTAGAAGCTATATGAATTTATTAAATGCAATTTTGGATAAATCTATCCGGTTTTAATTTTCATAACACATTTGCTGTCTAAAGATATTAACGAGCCCAAATAAACAAATTGTTCTACTTGCGCCACTGCACTTTGATTTAAGTTTAACGTTCATTTTTTAATGAAATTGTTTATTTTACAAATTATATAAAATAATCGGTCAGTCTCGGAATGAGCAGCAAGCTGAATTTTTGGATGAAGTCTCACATATTCCGTGCCCACGAGTCAAGGTCAAACGTTACGAAATGAGGGTTTTCAAATATATTGTATTCTATCCGTCTAATTTCACGAGAGGTTCTCGTAAAATTTGTAGATAAAATACTAAATTTTATAGCATGCAGTGTTTAGATGAACTTATCTCGAGATATAAGTGGCGAGTGGGACCGAGATAAAGATCGGAGATAATGTTAGTTTTACATTATACCTCTTAGTTGATCATGAAAAAACCCATGAGATTTAATTTGTATAAAATTGTATGATCGATCGCAAGAGTCGGCAATCTATGTCACCAAGGGTTGCATTTGATTATTTCAAGGTATACCCATCTAAGTGAAGTTTTAAGTAAAAACAGGAGTAGCTTAACTACCCAAAATGTTAATAAATTTATATTTTTGTCCCAATTTCCTAGATCAAAACTTTTGTATTATATAAATACGTATTTCGACTAAAAAGTATTCATCATCAGTATGAATTAGCTAATTGTAATTATTCTCCGAGGAGATATTACTTGTTGCTAATTTGGTGAAGGTCTGCACACAGATTTTTGGTATGTGCACAATTTATACTTTCTAAGAATCTACCAAAATGTTATGTCAACCAATCAGCATCGATCACGTGTTAATTGATTGGCCAACGTTTGACCAATGATATTGATGTATTGGATCACGTGATTTTGACTTTTAATTTCAAAATCAGTCTTAATCCTAACAGTTCAATCTTAATTTTGAAATTCTTATTAAATCGGAATTTGGAATAAGTCCTTTGTCTAAATTCATTGTATCTTTTCCAATTTTATGAATGTAGATGCTTTCAAATGCATCTAGTTCGGCGGGATTCGGTACCGATTTTAAAAGTTACAAGTTAGATTTGTCGATTTTATGATTATTTTCAATAATGTGAGCGGCTACACCTGATTTATCTATTCTACCAAATTTTATGTGTGCCATATGTTCTTTAAATCTTACCCCAGTTTGTCGTCTGCTTCGTCCAACATATTTCTTTGAGCACTTTTGACATCCAATGCAATAAATTCATGACTGTTGTTGTTTGTTAATTTTGTCCTTTGGATTGCCAAGTAGGTGTTTTACTTTAGTTTTACTGATGGGAGCTATTCTTAAAATATGTTCTCCGAGTTCTTTTGCTATTTTATTGACGCACAGTCGAAAATATGTTAATTTGCACCTTGTTTTCTTTTCGGCGTTATCTTGTTCTTGCGTCAAAGTTGTTGAACTACTTCTTAAGATTTTGAATTTCGTTTTTCGAATTATATTGTTTATTATATACAGATCAAAGCCGTTAGAAGTTGCAACTTGTTTTATGTACTTCAACTCTTTAAAGTAGTTTTTGGTAGATAATGGTCTTTTTAATAGTCGATTCACTAAAAAATGGAAGATGGCTAATTTGTGTTGTGGTGGGCTAATTGAATCTGCTGTGATATATCTTTCAGTGTGTGTTTGTTTTCTATATATGTCGAATTCAACTTTTCTAGAATTATTATTTTTAGACAATTTTGTATCTAAGAACGGGATCGAGCCGTCTTTTTCGATTTCTGTTGTGAACTTGATCCATGGATACATGTTGTTTAAATGATTAAGAAAAACCTGTGGGTTTTCTTTATCTGCATAAAAAATTGTAAAGATACCATCGACAGATCTATACCAGACTGCTGGAAAGTAACTGAACGTTTGTTTGGCTTGTTCTTCTAGATCTATTTATACAAAATGTGAATGTTTAGCCAGACTTGACTAAATTGACGTCAGAAGCAGGGGAGATATTTATAGAGAAGAGAACGTTCATAAATAAAATTCACTAATTTATATTTGTTTTTTATAATAATTAGAATTTAAATTTTGAATTTTATGTTAAGTTTAAAGCGAATTGTAATTATATATATTCTCAATAGAATTTGTCTTATTTTTACCAAAAATTATTGTTTAAAATGAAAATACAATAGACCCATATCGTTTTATTATTATACATATCTTGGTCAATCTTGACCCGCAGGTAAAAAAAATTACCGAGGCCTGACCTACCGAAGGCATACAGTAACCACTTCGAAAAAATGGTTGGAATAAAAGATGTTCATTATTAAAATACTAACAGCTTATATTTTAAAACAAGAACGCCACTTTTGCTGTCCATTGTACACGTCACGATGTTTGTCAAGCATTTCTATAATTTGTAGTTTACCTTAAACAGTGCACATATTGTGTTCCACATCCATAGACGGAGTGACCTACATAAACATTTCAAGAAAATCCCATTACCGGGTTAGTGAATTAGAAAATTACCAGGTTAAACTATAGAGAGTTTAATTCTCTACAAGTTTCATAACTTTAAATATGATATAACGCATGATTTGACGTATAACTAACGAGATATTGCAAAAAATCAATATTCGCTACCTTTCACCTTGAATATCTTAAGATTCGGACACGTGATTATATGAGACTTTTGACCCAGTGTTTAGAATGTCAAAGGAAGGTGTCTGCAAATTTTCAGCTTATTATATTTCATTCTGAAGTTCAGCCGATTTTGGTCTTACTTGATTGCACTATTAATATATAATTTATTGTCTATGTTTGTTATATCACTTGCTGCTAGACTATAAATCATAATATGTATTGGAATTGATGACATGTTTGTGAACAAACCATGTCTATGTGCCATAAATAAAGATTTATAAAGGATTATTGATCATATGAATGAAATCATATTTTATATACAGTTTTTTATTTTCATATATAATAGGTTTTTCATGCGATATATATTTCAATAAATAATATACTCCATATAAGTTCAGTTCCTGTCTCGTTTAATTATTGTTTTCGTTTTCAACATAGTTATATATATATATATATATATATATATATATATATATATATATATATATATATATATATATATATATATATATATATATATATATATATTATTCCCAATATGCTATTGTTTCGTTTATTCTGATTTTTAATTTGAAAAAATATTGTTTTTTACTTCTATATACAGGTCATGCGAAACGTAGGTTGTAATAAAAATTTTTCGTATGTAAAAAAAAGATTTTACTGGAATAACTTTATTAACTTTATTTCGCGTAGATATTTGAGGGAACGTGTGTCTATTAATTTTTTCGCTATTTTCATACTTTCTCTTTTCGATTTTATGTCATTTTTTTCACAGTTTGGTTCCAATACAGACTCTTCAAAACACTAATTACTTTCACACCAATATCTAATTGTTCTATAATCTCAAATAAATAAATCATTTGTCATGCAATACATTCTAAAAGGCTTTCTCATAATCGATAAAAAGTAAGCGTACATCTGGAAATTATATTCAATGGTTTTTTAGCTTCCCGTGTTCCGAGTTGTTTCCCGAATCCCATCTGTGACAGACCGATTTCCTGTAAAAGTGGTGTTTGAATTAGTTTTATTACGATTCGAAGAGATACTTTCTTAATTTGGCTCAGTAAAGCGGTTGCATCCTGTTCAACCTCAGTGCATCGAGAGATAACCTCTTTGTTGCACTCTGAAGCAGTATCATCCCGAGCTCTTGTCGCGGTACTTTTTCCCAGTGATCACGGTGTTTAGCATTTGACCACTCGTTGATCACTTGTTTACATGCAGTCTTTGGAATTCCTAAAATAGGCTCTGGGCCTATAAATGGCATTTCGACTCCCTTCTTTGCTAACGTATCCGCTTTTTCGTTTCCTTCGAAACCACTGTGACCCAGCACCCAGACCAACTTAACATTGTTCCGTATTGCCAGTTTCAGAAGTTCCTCCAGACAATCCTTGACTACCCTTGAGGTGACCTCAGTTCCAGGCAAGGCTTTTAAAGCAGCTTGACTGTCCGACAGAATACATACGTTCTGGTTTATGTAGCCTCTACGTAGGTTCTCACGGACGCAAGTCAGTATGGCGTAGACTTCTGCTTAGAAGACCGTGGCATATTTCCCCAACTTGAGGCTTATCTTTGCTTTTGGTCTCTCACCGTAGATTCCCGCCCCGGTCCCTTCTTCAGTTTAGGATCCGTCTGTATACCAGACGATTCCTTTCCTGAGGTAGGGTGGTTCTCCTTCCGACCACATGGCCCTATCACATACTACATTGAAAGGTTTTGAGAAGGAGTATGTCTTGGGAAGTATATCTGTGCCCATTTCAAAGACGGGGTCTGAGATAATTGATATTCTCACGATACTTGCAAGCAGGCCAGTTTCTGGATCCTGGACAGTTTTTTGTACGCAGTCATCTGCTTTACTTTTGGCCACCACACAAGAGCAGCATAGGTTATAATGGGCCTGACTACTGTTGTGTAGGGCCAGTGGATCAATTTGGGTTTTAGACCCCAGACTTTTCCACATGCTCTCTTGCAAAGCATGAGAGAAGATTTGTTTTAAATACGTTTGTACATCCAGCTAATTGTACGCTCAGAATATCTCAATCGAGGTAATAAATAGTTACTTATGATAACTAATTGATAATAGATAGTACTAATTCAAATTAGTTTTTAAATTTGAATCATTCATTGAATTTTTCGTTTGTAAAATTTTTGCATCCCTAAAACTTTATCGCTCTTAAAATTTTGCCGCCCTAGACTCGGGCCTCATGGACTCACCAAGCATATATCCACCACTGCTTACTGGTAAATTGGCAGATAATAAAAAAATGCAGGTATATAAAGGCGCGTAATTTTACGTCTAAATACCTACAATTTTTTTAAATTTTATTCTAAAATATATGAAATTTTCGATGCTGCAGGACTCTTTAGAGTCTATAGGATTTATGATTTCTTTGCCACATATATTTAACCAATTATTTTAGAACAAAATGTTGGTAGGATACTATGACATCTGATAATAATGTATTAATAAATGACTTAATTTATATGGTTTTAAGTAAACTGATTTTGTTAACTTCGCGCCAAAATCACACAATTTTATTGGTGGACCATGTCGGAGTACCGTATTGAATAATCTTCGCCCTTTGTTGGATAATTACGGGTAATGTTAAAGTATTATACGGGTGTCCATAGATGTGAAAATTGTTAACACTGAAATCAATTACAAAAAAATGTTTGAATATATTTTTTTAAACGAAAACCTGTTATCGGCATTCAGGACTGGCATTATAGCTTCTGACATAGAGGATCTGTGGCGTTTTGCTTTTGTTCGGTCGGTTTTAATTTTGAAAATGAATATTTCTCACTCCATTCAATTGATTACAATAAATTAATTAATTTGATTATTATTCGCTTTGTACTATTACTTTGAACAGAAAGGTTTCATATTCATCATTAAACAATTTTATACTTAATGTTCACAGTATAACAAAAAAAAATTCGATACGCAAGAGCTGCGTCAACTTAGCAGATATCCTTAGAATATATAAATCACTCTCTAGGGGTCATAATTCAAGTGTGATCAAAATGAAATATAATATCTGATTGACTTTAGTATTTGCAAAAATTAAATGTATGAATACCCAAAATAAAACGATGTATAACGATTATAGTTTATAGTTACTATGGAAACGACAATTAAAATTTTTTGCAAATAAATTTTATTTCATGTATTTGTGTTAAACAAATACAAAATATTAAATATCTCTCTTAATATTAGATTAATCGAAAAATCTATAGGAGTAAAGTTGCTTTACTATAGAGTAAAGTAGTATCAAATCAAGTTTGCTACAATTCATTACTTGATCATTTTTCTCGAACTCTATTGTGAACAGAGATATTTAGAATTTTAACTTTCAATCTTTAATTGTATATATTTCTGTAAATAATAGTGTAACAGAAGAATGATAAGAAACAAAATTACAGTAAAACTTAGTACCTACAACTTAACTCCTGATAAATTTTTCGATTTTTTAAGTATTAAGAGATAGTCAAATTTTGTGTTTTCCCCTCCCTCTAAACCCCCTCTACCGATCTAACCCATTACGAACTTGACCTTAAATTTTATTCCAATCGGAATAAAACTAAGGCCGCTAGGGAGTACACAGACATTTAAAAAAAGTACATATGTATATATATACTAACTGATCCGACAGACGTTGTCCTGTCTTAACTATAAATATTGAATTCGAATTGGTATAATTAATAAAAATTAATAATTATTCCAAAAACATATTGTTTATTATTATAATGTTTTATGATACACACCATTCTTAGTTTTATTTTCTAGCGACTTCATCAGTTGTTGGCGCATTAAAATGTCTTGCGTGTTGACCTGCAGGCGTCTTATCTTTGATGTTTTATCTTTGATGACATGCGGTCTAATGCGGTCGTGAATAATTAAACCAATTCGTCGTGCTGATGGAAAATTTGGAATTTGGAATTGTTCCATAATTGGTCTTTTCACCGAACTGTTGTGTGCACAACGCTGATCGACTTTTCTTGCTGAATCGCCCATAAAATAAATTTACAAAAATTTGTAGTCACTACCCCGCGTTCGCAATAAGGAACCTGTTAGATGATATATTTGACCCAGAATCTGCAAAGGTAAACAAATATTAAATAGATGTAATATTGGATATTGTATAGCGAATTGTTTTTATCACCATGTGGGTCCCCATGTTGCTCTCAAAATACTTTCTCAGTACTCATTCCCCCATCAACTTTTTTAAACACACTCACTTCTTTCTGCTTTTGGCAATTTACCAAGCTACAAATGTACTTTAAGTCATTTCAATTGATATAGCATTTCAATTGAAAGCTGCAAATGTATTTTGCATGAGGCACGTGGTGGTAAAAGTTTGTTGTTTTTCAATATCCTTACTTTGAAACTAGGTTTAAATTATTATCGAGTAACTTTTGTTGCGCCAAATGAAAAAAATTGAAATTTGAAACCAACTATTTTATTTCTCGATATGAGTCATTAAATGTTTAGAATCTGGCCTATTTACCGAAACCAATGAATGTAGTGGCTCTTCAGGTTTATTTACCGAAACCAATAAATATAGTGGCTCTTCTAGCGATATCATTCGCGCCAATTAGACTTGACCACTCGCACAACACAATCCAGCGGCTTCATTTTTAAACTTAAATGCCTTTCAATATTGATACACAACGTTCATTGGTCCAATAGCAACGATTTGCTGTGAACTGTAATCGATTTCCACATTATAATTAAATGCAGCTCGATGGTGAAACATAACATTTCTATGTTATTGAATTCGATTCCATCGATTCCGTTCAACTTCATTCCAAGTTTCGCGTTGTTTGCTCTTGTATATCTTTCACTTCTAGCTTTTCGAGTTCTGCGACTTAAGTTTGTACGTCTAAATGCTGCCATTTTTAAAAACAAAAATTCATTTGAAAAAAAAATAATTCGTTACGCAGGAGCTGTTTTAGCTTTGTTTTAGCGAATTTCCTAAGAATACATAAATCGCTCTCTAGCGATCATAATTTTCGTGTGATTAAATTGAAATATAATATCTGGTATGATTTTAGTATTTGCAAAAATAAAATTTAATAGTAGCCAAAATAGAACGATAATATATAACGATTGTTGATTATAGTTACTATGGAAACGACAATCAAAATTGACATTTCAAAATTAAAACAAAATTTTAATAAAATAATTTTATAGAATTTTCAAACCATCCAGGAACCCATTGAAATATACACACAAAATTTCATCCAAATCGGTCCATCCGTTTAGCAGGAGTTAGGTTTGTCACCTAACATGTACAGAAGAATTATATATATTAAGAAATATATATATATATAAATATATATATATATATATATATATATATAATCTATATATATATTAAGATATATATATAATATATTTATATATGTATATATATATATATATATATATATATATATAACATCTAATAGGTAGGATCGATGGACATTTGAAGAAATTTTTACGAAATTCCAACATTGGTGCAGAAACAATAGCTGTATTTCTCTGGAGGAAATTCGCTAATAAATAAGGGAAATGGTTCTTTTAGACTATTTCAATTTCAGAAACAGAGTTGCTCAGTAGAATATCTGAAGTGTGTACATAAAGTCTGGAAATCGTGGAATGTTTTATAGACGTAGAATCAAAATATAAAGTGATAATTTATAAGATATATATTTGCTTGACTATATCTTTGCTTTCCGAATAATTATATCTATAGTAATGGCCTAGAAAGAAATTGGAACATGAGACAGATTCCTTGCATAGCGCCTTTCTGAAGTCCGGGATTGAATGTAAACAATAAGAGTATCAATAAGAATTTTTAACAATTTTGAAATCCATGTAAAAACAATACTGTAGTTGAAAGTTCTTTTAAAGTTTCCTAGTCCCGATCCTAGTAGAAAGTGGAATTAGACACGGGTGTTTTATAGACACCTTTATATTAGATAATCATTTTAATAATTAACGTTATCATGAATATGTTTTGTGTACGGTGAAATCTTGTCTTTACTTTCATGGTTCATGATTGTCGGCTGTACATTAGTTAATTCGAAGTCAAATGGTACTTCGATGTACAGTGAACACCTTACAATACTTTTGCCTCATCAAAAAGTTGCATCAAAACCAAAAGGTAATCGAGTGCATCCTGTAAATTTGAACTTTCACTTTCTTTTAAGTTGAGGATATCAAGTTCTATAATAAACGATTAAAAAAATTAAGAGAAAACCATAATCCATATTGCTACAAAAACATCAATAATACGTAGGTACGGAATACTAAAATTCTTCACACATACTTTGTTACATTTGCATCCCTAAAATGAATTTATACCCAAATAAATAAAAAATACTTTAGCTAATTTTGTTCATTATAAAATTTATCGGAATAATAATTTAAACAATATAATATTTAATGTAAAAAAAACAATATAACCGTTACGTATATGGAACTTTATGTTCCATTTAAAATGAATGTAGTTAATACAAATTTTAATCTAGAGAATAATAATTGGTACCTTGAGTTTTTATTAATTAAAAATTATAAGCATAATTATAGTTATCTTTTAAAGAACACCTTTTAGTGTTTGTTCTAGTAATTCGATAACATAAAGTATACACTTTAACGCAAAGTATATACTTTATAAAGTATATTTCCACACGTATGAATATTTTCTATTATTATTTAACCAAAATGTGCAGAAAATATACCGTTTAAGCTACGTTTATAGACACAATCCGAAATACGAAATGTGAATATGTCATATTAAAATCTTTCTTAGATATTTCGAATTGCTAGATCGTGAAAAGAGGAAGGTTACCTGACAAAAGGTGATATAATTCTAGATTTTAGATATGTTGTATGTTACCTAAACATTCTTAAAAATCCACTTCTAATAGTTTCGAATTTGACGCACATGTATTCGCGCTGTTATGTCTATTTTACCCCTATTTGTGGTTTACAAACTTACCGAAATATTGAGTTTCAAATTGCAGAAATGTTTTTAAAAGTGCTAAAATACTCGGTATATACTGAGTTTATGAAAAAAGTTCCAAACAAAAGTTGTTTATTTTTATATCAGTATATTACATTTATTTTTAAAACAGGAACATTTTTGTCTTTAAATTTTTTTTCTATCGCTTACCGTTTCAAAGATGGATATTTTTCCCCTGTCGTGGGGAAGCCCGATCCGATTTTGCCCATTGGATTATTTGGAAAACGTAAATTTTTCGATCGTTACCCTTCGCAAACGGGAAAAATACCCCCAAAACTACCCTTTGTCTTCTTTAAATGCTAGAAAAATACGTTTTTTTGCATTCGACGATAAATACATTTACAAATTAAGAAGGTAATTCGAATTCGAATCCACTATGCTATACAGCTAGAAGTAAAGCTAACTGACTGATCTATACAAACTATAAGGTACTTCTAGGCATGCTAGAAAGATTCGGTTTTTGCATTCGACGCGAAATTACTTCAAACCGACGACAAAATCAGAAAACATCAATTTTTTTATTTCAACTCCCGGAAAATCGAAAAAACACCCCCCAAAATTACGTTTTTCTATTCTATACATGCTAGAAAGATGGAATTTTCATCAATCGACCCGAAATAAAGTCAAATTAACAGAATATTTGGAAAATTTCATTACCTACATCGCAACCTTCCCGAAAGTGAGAAAAACATCCCTAAAACTGACTTTTTCACCTTCATTCATGATAGAAAGATCAGGTTTTTTCCATTCGACGTGGAACAGGTTCAAGATAACAGAATTATTTGAAAAAAGTAAATTTTTCCATCACAACCCTTCGCAATTGGGAAAAACATCCGTAAAACAACCCCATTTCTTCTATACATGCTTGAAAGATGCGGTTTTTTGCATTTAACGCTAAATAGCTACAAATTAGGAAGTTTATTCGAAAAATTATAATTTTTCATTGCAACCCCCTGAAAACTCGAAGAAACACCCCTCAAAATTACGTTTCTCAGTTCTATATGTGCTGATAGGAAAGGATTTTCAGCAATCGACCCAAAATAAAGTCAAGTTAACAGCATACTTTGAAAAATTTCATTACCTACATCGCCACTTGCCCCCCCCCCATCCTCGAGAAAAGAAAAAAACACCCGTAAAATTGCTTTTTCACTTCAATTCATGTTAGAGAGATTGGATTTTCTTTTTTAAATCAAATTAACAGATTACTTTGAAAAATTTCATTACCTACATCGCAAACCAAAATAAACAACTTTTGGTTCGATCATTTTTCCATTAACTCAAGAGATTTCTCTGCTCAAACATAAATAGAAAATGAGACATACTATTGATAGACGAACGGAGGTATGTATGCAGATATATACCTACATACATGACATCTTATACAATATATACAAGGTATGTTTAGTTTGATCACAACTTTGTAACGCCTGAAAATATTAATCCTTCACATAAATGCTTGGAATGGGTGTTCATAAAATGGCCTAATTCAGCCATTTAGGCTAATCCGTCTGTCTGTGAACATGATAACTCAAGAACGAAAAGAGATAACGAGCTGATATTTTGTGCATGTGTCCTAGAGCAAAAAAGTACGGTCAAGTTCAATGGTCAATGGGCAAAATTGGAACGTGTTTCCCCCAACCAGGGGAAAAATATATATATCTTTGAAACCGTAAAAAATCTTCTTTTTAAAATGAACAACTTTTTTTCGAAAATTTGTATCATAAACTCAATAGTTTTCTCATAATTTGTGATTAAATGTTCCTCGGAAAGCGAATTGTTAACAATTCGAATACGCAGAATTGCTACAATTCAATCATCGATGTACAACTCTGTATCTACTGGGTGTTTAAACAATTAACTCAGTTAGGTGTTATATTACTTGTTTTCAAACTGTAATGTGTACAGAGATATTTAGAATTTTCACTTTCAATCTTTAATTATAAATATTTCTGTAAATATTAGTGTAACAGAAAAATGATAAGAAACAAAATTATAGTAAAACTGTTTACCTACAACTTTACTTCATATAAATTTTTCCATATTTCGAATATTAAGGGAGATATTCCAAATTTTGTGTTTCCCCCGCCTCTAAACCCCTCTTTCCCCTTGCCAGTTTTACTAATTAACGAACTTGACCTTTTGAATACCGAAAACGCTTCAAATATCGAATTTCATTCCAATCGGAATAAAACTATGACCGCTAGAGAGTCCATTAGTTTTACTATAATTTTTTTTACATATTTACAATTTAAGATTGATCGTTAAAATTCTTAATATCTCTGTTCACATTCGAGTTTGAGAAAAATGATCGGGAAGTGAACTGTAGCAAACATAATTTCCATCAATATTACTCTTTATACATTTTTCAATTTTTCTAATATTAAGAGAGATATTTTATATCTTGCATTTTCTTCTCTCTCTGTGCCCAGGCGCGGATCTAGCCCTCATAAAAGGTTGTGGTCACAGCCACCCGAAAATTACAAAGGAGATGTTTACAAAATATATGACGCCCTGATCAAGATTTTGTAAAGTATATAGTTCCACGTGGGGAAAGCCGTGGGGCGAACACTAGTACATTAATAAACCTGTAAAATGTTAGTTTGTAGGCTTACGAAAATTACAAAAGTAAATGAATGTTTGCTTGCACATCACAGTGTCACATTTAGACTCTAAACTACTGAACTGATTTTGATGAAACTTTTACAACTTCAAAGTCTATCAAATTAAATTAAACGCTAGTATACATTTTACATTAAATAATTTTATTTAGGTGCTTACATAATTTACAAATTCAATGTTACGTTTCTTTTTCGCGAAAATGTTGTTAATTTCATCGATATCCGGGTTCACATCTTTGTGTATATTTAGGAGAACTAGCCCGGATAACCTTTCTTGTGCCATTGAGGCACGTGACCAAGATTTTACTCTGCGAAGAGTAGTAAACGATCTCTCTGCGGTAGCTACGCTGACCGGGCGAGTGGCCAGTATTTGTAAGTAATTTTTTATGTTAGAGTACAAATCTTGGTCGCACGCCACGCCACCTATGTATATGTGCATACAACATACGCTTACTTTTAAATTAGTAGACGACTATGCGCACTCAGCGAATAGTCATCTATTTTTTCCAATACATGTATTCATATGCCAAAAAGAAACAGATAATATGTTGTCAAAAATGTGACATAACGTGTCAGAATATTGTCTATGATTTTTAAAATTTTATTAAGGCATTGTATATAATATCATCAACCTATCGACCTCAATAGACCGTGAAAGTGTGACGTCACAAGTCAATAAGGGTTGTGGGCACGCCCATCGTGCCCACAACGGTTGATTGTCTATGCCCCCTTTCTCCTTGATCTATGCCATTTATTAATAAAATTGGTCTTGCAAATAACAAAATTATATCAGATACGAGTTTTCATTTTGATTAGACAATAATTAAGTCCACTAGAGAGAAATTTATGTATTCTAAGGATATTCGCTAAGTTGACGCAGCTCCTGCGTAATGATTTTTATTATTCAAATGTTTCTTTCTATCTTTTTTTGGATGGTTTTGTAGATAGGCTTTGAAGACGCTTGTAATTCGAGCGCGGTTGCACGGGATGCCAAATTATTGTAGTTAGTATATAAATCGGCAAAATTTAATGCCATCCGATGAAAATCTCATCAAAATTGCGTATTCGAATTGTGACAAATAAAAGTTTTGAAAAACTATTTTGGCCACTACTGTCATTACATTTATTTCCTTGTTATCAAGGACGCTGGAAACACAAATATCCCAAATATAAAACTGTCTATCTGCCCTAACTCATCGTATATAAAATTGACCCTTACTACTTTCAAATTTGTACATGTAATGGGTTTTTAGCTGCATTCAATTCTTAAATATCACGTACAGACCATATTTAAACTTGTATTATGTTACCAATCTTTTTAGCGAATTTCCTCCAAAGGAAATGCAGGTATTGTTTTTGCACCAATGTTGGAATTTCGGAAAAATTTCTTCAAATGTCCATCGATCCTACCTACTAGATGTTAAAAATCACTATCGCAAAAATTTTTATATATGTATGTATATGTATACGTTTATGTGTCTGTGGACTCTCTAGCGGTCACAGTTTTATTCCGATTGGAATAAAATTTGGTATTTTAAGCGCTCTTGGTATTCTAAAGTCCAAGGTCGTAAATGGGTAAAAACGGACAAGGGGAAAGGGGGAGTTACAGGGAGGGGACAACAAAAAATTTGGTATATCTCCCTTAATATTTGAAAAATCGAAAAATTTATCAGTAGTTAAGTTGTAGGTACTAAGTTTTACTGTAACTTTATTTCTTATCATTTTTCTGTTACACTAATATTTACAATTAAATATTGAAAGTTAAAATTCTAAATATCTCTGTACACATTAGAGTTTGGAAAAAATGATATAAAAAATGGAAGTAATGAATTAAAGCAAACTTGTTTTTCTACCACTTTACTAGTTATATATTTTTCGATTGTTCCAATATTAAGAGAGATATTTTATATTTTGTGTTTTCTTCTATCTTTATGCCCCCTTTACCCTTGACGTATGCCATTTATTAATAAAATTGGCCTTGAAAATACTAAACTGCTATCAGATACGACATTTCATTTTGATCAGACTTAAATTGTGACAAGTGATGTTTATGTATTCTAAGGAAATTCGAAATTTGTATTCTAATTTGACGCAGTTACTGCGTAACGATTTTTTTTAATCTTTAAATTGCGTATGTAAAAATCTTACCGATGTATAGGATATAAAAAAAGCTTATAGGAGTAAGACATTTTTATTTCAGATTAAGTTCATTTTCTTTTGAAGCTCGCTATATTTTGGAAATATATTGGTCATTTTTAATTTTTTTTCCCGGTATACATTTTTTTTCACACTAAAATTATGATCGCTAGAGAGTGATTTATGTATTCTTAAGAAATTCGCCAAGTTAAAGCAGCTACTGACTAACGAATGTTTTTATTCCAAATGAATTTTTGGTTTTTAAAAATGCCAGCAATTAGACGTACAAACTTAAGTCGCAGAACCCCTAACGAGCTGCATTTAATTATAATGTGAAAATCGATTACAGTTCACAGCAAATCGTTGCTAATGGACCAATGAACGTAGTGTGAAAGGTATTTTAGTTTAAAATGAAGCCCCTGGATTGTGTTGCCGTCAAGTCAAGCAGTCAAGTCAAATTGGCGTGATTGGTACCGCCAGAAGAGCCACTACATTCATTGGTTTCGGTAAATTGGCCAGATTCTAAACATTTTTTAACCCATATCGAGAAATAAAATAATTGGTTTCAAATGACGTTATTTGGCGCAACAAAAGTTTTTCGAGAAAAATTTAAGCCAAGTTTCAAGGTAAGTATATTGAAAAACAATAAACATTTACCACCACGTGCCTGATACAAAATACGTTGGCAGCTTTGAATTGAAAGGGTGTATCAATTGAAATGTCTTAAAGTACATTTGTAGCTCGTTAAATTGCCAAAAGCAGAAAGAAGTGAGTGTGTTTAGAAAAGTTGATGAGGGAAAATACTGAGAAAGTATTTTGAGAGCAACATGGGAGAGCCACATGGTCGTAAAAACATGGTCGCCAACAATTGATGTCGCTAGAAAATAAAATTAAGAATGTTGTGTATCATAAAGCATTAGAATAATAAACAATATGTTTTTGGAATAATTATTATTATGTATTAATTATACCAATTCGAATTCAATATTCATAGTTAAGACAGGACAACGTCTGTCGGATCAGCTAGTATAATATATACAAGAGTATATTAATTTCATGGCCGACTTTGTAACGTCTGTCCGTCTGTATGCCTGTAGAAACGATAATTCAAAAACGAAAAGAGATCACGAACTGATATTTTATGTGTATATTCTAGAGCAAAAAATAATACGTCCTTCCACTTCATGGCAAAATGAACGGACAACGTTCTGTGTTCGACAACGAACTCAGAACTAGAGGAAACGAACCAGGTGTGCTAGAGGATAGAAGCGGTTGGGAGATAGGTTTCTTAGGTGTCGGTATAAAAGGCTTAGAAAGGGCTACTTACCAGGAGTCGACCTCCCCTTCACTACTACTATTACTACTAATAAACAACTTTTGTTTGATTCTTTTTTCGTAAATTCAGTATATAAAAATAAAACAAAAATAAAAATAGCCTTTATTTACTAACTTAATTTAACAAAAAAATTTTTGAACACTAACTTATATAAACTCCATCTATATGTGTATATAAAAAATATTCGTATATTCTGGTAGTAGTCGCCTCTACGGCGTAAGCCTCTCCTCAAACTTTCCAAATATCTATTTCCCGAGCTATTTGCATCCAGCGATTACCACACTTTTGGGTGAAAATCTCTTTCCATCTTTTACCTGGTCTCCCTTTTTTTCTTTTCCTGTCCCTTGGTACCCACTCTGTTAAACATTTTGTCCATCTGTTGTTCATCCTACAAACATGTCCTGCCCAGTGCCATTTGAGTAATCGAATTCTTTTCCTTACATCTATTATTTTTGTTCTGCTTCTGATGTCACTGTTGCGAATTTTGTCAGACAGTTTTATTTCAAGCATGCTCCTTTCCATTTTACGTTGGCATATAGCAATTCTTTCTTCGTCCTCTTTTCTTAATGACCACGTCTGACAATCATAAGTTAAGCATAGTAATACAATGGCTTCGTAGACTCATTTCTTTATATTTAGATTCACTGTATTATTTTTCATTATTTCTCTCAAGCCCCAATAATTTTTCCATGCTAGAGTTATCCTTCGTTGTATTTCTTTTACGGTACTATTTTCAAAAGATACTAATTGTCCTAGATATATGTATTATTTTATATATTCAATTTTTTCGTTCTCTACATCAATGTCTTGCGGGTCTTCATTGGTTAGAATCCTAGTCTTCATTGTGTTGAGTGACAGTTCTGTAGCGCTTTCAGCGAATACTACGGTGTCGTCTGCGAATCGCAGGTGGTTCAGTAATTCTCCATCTATGTTTACTCCTTTAGTTTCCCAATCCAAACAACTGAAAACAGATTCGAGCACTGCTGAAAAGATTTTTGGCGAGAGCAAGCCTCCCTGTCTCACTCTTCTTTTTATGGCGAACTCTGAACCTTCACGTTCTAACTGAACTTTGGCGTAACATTTAGAGTAGACATTATTTATTATATTGATGTATGTTGGGTTAACGCCTTGTTGTGTCAATGACGTCAACATAGCTTCAAAATATAAAGAATCGAAGGCTTTCGTGTAGTCTATAAAACACATATACAACGTCTTTCTGTATTCTTTGGCTTTTTTTATTAATTGTGTAATGACTTGTATGTGATCTATAGTTGAGAATCCTTTGCGAAAGCCTGCTTGTTCGCGCGGTTGATTTTCCTCTAAACAATTTGTTATTCTGCTTAAAATTATTTTTGATAATATTTTGAATAATTCGTCGTGAGGCTAATCGGTCTATAGTTTCCGAGATCACTTTTGTCCCCTATCTTGTGCAGTAATATAATTATATACTTTGACCATTGTTCTGGTGGGGTTTCTGTTCTAAGAATGTTGCTCAATAATATTTGCAGAGGTTTAAGAAGTGAAATTGATAAGGATTTTAGCACTTCATAAGCAATGTTGTCGCTTCCTGGGGTTTTGTCATTTTTTGGGTATTTATCGCGTGTTCAATTTCTGATATGAGGATGTTTGGCGTCTCTGTGTCCTTATTAAGTGCGTTGTGGTCGTTCGGTTTCGTATGATTAAGTTCTGAAGGGCGTGTGTTATCGTCAATATTGTAGAGCTCTGCGTAAAAGTTAGTTGCTTCCTTTATAATATCGGGATGTCTATATTGCATAACTTCTTGATTATTTTTCATATTCGCTGTCCATTTTGACTTGTCGCTCAGCTCTTTATAAGCTTTGCGTAGGGCCCCTGGTTTACTTATGAATTGTTCGAAGGTTTTTTGGCGTATCGTCGTTTTCTCTTGAATGGTATTTCTATTGATTTTTTTGCTTAATCTTGTTATTTCGGACTTGATTTCAGTTGTTCTTTTCTTCTTACACAATTATTTTCTTTGTTCTGATAGATCTTTTGTTTCTTCGTTGATATAGTTATTTGACTGTTTCTTTTCGCGTGGCAACTGCTTCAGAAGCACTTGTAATTCTATTTCAAATTTATCATATTGGTTTTGAACTTCAGTAGACACAACTAACAGCTTTCATAAAATTATTTTCCCAGTAACTAGCGTCATCTCTTGAGATCGTTGGTAGTTTTCTGTGTAGTCAACAGGTTTTATTTTTCTTCTTCTTGGTTTCAAGTCTAAGATAACTCACAACGTATCATCCTGTGATCAGTATTAAAGTTTAGGTTTTTTATTATATCAAATTTTTAAATGTATTTTGCTTGGTTTGTGAGTATGTAATCAATCTCATTCAGTTGTTGACCGTTTGGTGATCGCCATGTCCATTTTTTGTGTGGATTGCAAGGAAACATGCTGTTTATGATGAAATAATCATTCTCGAGTGCAAATCCAATTAGTTTCTGGCCATGTGAACTTCTTTTACCGTATGCGTATTTTCCTATGCTATTTCCTTTATTTTCTTGAGCTTTCCCTATTTTTGCGTTGAAATCGCCAAGCAATATAATATTTTTCGTATGGGTAGAGTCCAAGGCTAATTGTACTGTTTGGTAAAAGAGGTCTATCTCTTCTTTGTGTATGCCTCTGTGGGACCCGGTCCGAGAAGCTTTTTAAGCACACTATATTGTTTTTTAGTTCTTTTTTTATTAAGAATCCAACTATATTTCTCCCATTCATTCCCGGCGTATGGTATGCGATGAACTCGGGATATTCCTCGATTACTTCATTTCCTCTTCTAATTTAACATAAGCCAATTATGTCCCACTTTATGTCCTTAGTGGCATATTTTAATTCCTCCATTCTGCTATCTGATAATAAAGTTCTCATTGACTCTTGCTATTTGTAGGTTTAGTGATTTTTGTCTTTTGTTTATTGTTATACTATTGTTCTTGTTTGATTGTTGTTGTTTAAGATTTAGGAGGTAATGGTCTGACTCCTCCACGGTGACCGGCCGGCTTGGAGGAAGAATTCAGTATTAACTGGTTAAATAAATGCTTTAAGAAATAAATTGTTCTTCAAAAAAGCTTTTAAAAACAATCCAGTATATACTTGTTTTTAAAAGCTTTTTGAAGAACAATTTATTTCTTAAAGCATTTGTTTAACCAGTTAATTATTATTGGTTGAATTTAGTTATTTATTAATTATTAAACACTTGAGAAAATTTATTGAAAACATTTTTACTATCAATTTAAATAATGCAGGTACAGTTAAAATTCCAAACCAGTTTACTTAATACACTTTGAGAACCTCTATAGATTACATAACTGCTACAATCGATAACTTCGGTGACATTACTTCCTTTAAGCTATTTTTTTTATCGTTTGAATGTTATAATTATAATAAACTAACTACATTGAAGGTTCGTTGTTAGGTGTTGATTTGCATTGTGTAATTCATTGTAAGGAAGAAATATGATCTATCACAGGTTGATTCAGAAATCCGTATTAAGTGTTATAACGTATACTTATTCCATGTCCATTAAGCCAGCATGTCCATTTCCAATTTCATGACCATTAATAATAATAGTCTCATAATTAGACGCTAATTTAATGTTAATTAAATGCGCTAATTAAAAATTTAATGCTCTTTGTTGTACTGTGTAACCGCATGCTCTGCTAGCTTAACCAACAGAGGCATATTTAAAATTAGTTATATTGTATTTAATATCAAATTATTAAGCTAATAAAATGCTAATTAAATGCCTTAAATAAAAATTAAACGCTCTTCGTTGTATTCGGTTACCGCATGCTCTGCTAGCTTATCCAGCAGAGCAATTTTTAAAAATCAATTAATTATATTGTATTTTATATCAAATTATTAAGCTAATTAAATGCTCTAATAAAAAATTAATTGCTCTTTTTTGTACTGTGTAACCGCATGCTCTGCTAGCTTAAGGTTGATCTAGCAGAACAATACTTTAAAATTAAAAAAAGTAATTATGCAATGATCGTACTGTGCTTCAGATAATTAAATTCACTTAATTAAATTAAGAATAAATTGTTCTTTGTTTTAGAGGGACAAATAAACCCCCTCTTCTAGATAAATCCCATTCAATGCATGGGCAATCAATGAGTGGGTATCGACATTTTAAATTTTGACTGGGTACTTTGATAAATTGGTTCCTTGGCACCTCAAATGAGGCCGTGCTAAATATGAGTTCTTAATAATATGATATAAAAATCTTCCAAATTGCGGTTCTCCATTTTCACTTCAGTCACATGCGCAAAATAATGAAACACATAAAAAATCCCAATACATATTTTGTAGGTATCTTTCACTCCAAAAAAGATCTCTTACACGTTTTCATTTACCTAACCATTCAAATGATTCTGTAGATCAAAATTTGAAGAAAATATAAAAAAAAAAACATTTAGTTTCTTCTTAATTTTATAACTCATTGATAAAAAAAAAGCGATACATTATTTTATAGGGAATTAAATGATCTATAAAAGAGGTTTCATACACTTTTTTCATTTACTCATTTTATTCAATGACATTGGAGGTCAAACTTAATGCAGAATTAAAAAAAGCAATGGTTTATGCTTCTAAATTTTATACCTCGCTGATTGGTAAGCATTAGAAAATGACTAATCTAAATGCATGGAAGAAATTAATGGATTTAGACAAATGATCTCTTTTGTTGAATCGGTAATAGGGAATATACATGAAATTTTTTTTTCACTTGAATTGAAGCATGTTTACTTGGCAATTATCAAGGTAAAATTACTTTTTAAATAACTTTAAAAATAAGCGAGATATGAATGATTGAAATTCCCGATTAGACAAAGAGGGTGATAGCCCTCTTGATATGTTATGTGACGTCATATTACACTTTCACCATTTAAAATACACGTAAAACTCCGTTTTTAGTATTTTTGCAAGAAAGAGACAGATAATAATCTTTAAAAGCTTATAGCTTCCTTGATATTTGTCGGATTTTAATTTCGATTTTAAATATTATTACAGTATTAACAGTATTTTCATATTCTGAAAATAAATGTGAAAAAAAATTTTCATGCATATTCCCTATTGAGAATGTTTTAACATAAATTATGTTAAATCTATAAATTTTATTCTAAAAAAGTTTCAAACAAAAGTTGTTTCTATTTAGAAAAAGAAAATTTTGTTATTTTCAACTTTTCTTCAATCTCTTACCGTTTTCGAGGACTTTCTGGTTGTCAAATTTTCTGGGTAGTTGCAGCCGAATACCTATCTCCCTACCAAAAATAAATTTTCTGAGGCAACTGGAAATATCCTAGAATATTAATGATTATGATGATGCGTGACATAATCAGCCACCATTTGTCGATTTTTAGGGTTAAAAATCTTGGAAACTATTAAAGCTGTAAACAAAACTATTGAATGCGTTATGTATCGTCAGGGTATCACGTTTTAAATTTCAGATTCATAGCTTTTTTGGTTATCGAGACGAGAGACCTAAAAACCGTCTTTAATCGTTCCTTCGAGCCAAACATAATACGGTAGGCGGCTATGCTTACACTTTTTCTGACCATTTTTTTTCACTACCGTGCTATATGGTATACAGTCCGAATGTCTCTTCCAGTATATTTATTATTTGTGTATACTACTTTGTATACACTATCTACAATATACAATGTCTCTTACAATACATAATATAAATAAATTTATTTAATATCAGGAAAAACTTTCTAAGTATGCTGTTTTTATTTGACATGTTTTTTATTTAGAAATTCAAACCACATTTATCACTTTTATCTTGAATTAAAAAAAAAAGTACTAAAAAGAAACTGAAAAATATTATCTTTTAACTAAATTATGGGTCACCGCTATATCGCAGTAGGTTATTCAAATTTAAAAAGGTGTGTTTCATACAATAGAATTGAATATATATACAAACGGACACCTGTACCACGGCATGAGAAGTAAATGAATTGTATTCATGCATATTATATTGTATTGTAGTGCTATGGTAATGTAGTCAGCTTGAATTGTCATTGCAAACGTAGATATGCTATATTTACAACGTTTCAATATCATTTTAATAATGTTAAAATATTGAATGCGAAAAAAAAGATTCAAAATAGAATATTACATTGTAAATAACAATTGAAAATTATCGTCTCATGCAAAAATTGCATTATTCAATAGAACAAATATTTGAAATTTTCGTAAAATCACTTTATTTGACTAGTTTCATATTTGTTTTATTTAATATTTATTATATTTATAATGGATTTTCATTAAGTAATGACCCATACAAAAAAATAGCAAAAATCGCAATTTCAGTCTCTATAATACATATATACCACATTCGACTTTCAAAGAAGTTTCAAACAAAAGTTGTTTCTTATAAAAAAAAGAACATTTTTTGTCTTTTTCTATCTCTTAAGGTTTCAAAGATGGATAATTTCGTCCTGGGGAAGCACGATCCGATTTTGCCCATTCACGAACTTAACCTTACTTTTTAGCTTAAGAAATACACGCAAAAAATTTTCGCTCGTTATCTTCTTTCGTTTTTGAGTTATCGTGTTATCAGACAGACGGACGGATATGCGGAAATAAACTCAGTACATCATTTTGTGAACACCCATACCAAAAACTTTTTTGGCGATCAATATTTTCAACCCTTACAAAGTAGGGACTAAACTTAATAAACTTCTAATGTACGGGTTTCTGCCTTTTTAGGAAATCAACCTTTTGAGGGGTGAAATATGGGCTGAGACTTTGTATAGGATGAATTATAAATAATGACGGGAAGAAATGCCATGTTACTAGTTAACTTAATTTTAGGTCTTTACAATTTCAATTTTCGCCGGTGAAACTGCAGCGGTTACATGTGTTCTTTATTGTATACGTGTTCCTAAACTGACCTAATTAGTCCATTTCCGCAAATCTGTCAGTCTACCAGTTCATCTGTTTGTCAGTCCATCTATCAGCCAGTTTTTCCGTAGACATAATTACTCAAAAACGAAAAGAGATAACCAGCTGAAACTTAGTGTGTGTGTTTTAAAGCTAAAAAGTGAGGTTAAGACCGTGAATGGGCAAATACGGAAGCTACAGCACATAGATTTTTATTTGTGAAGAACAGTCTAAATAGAAATTTTCATGTCTCTAACTTGAATAAAATTAAACGGGGTCCGCAACAATTTATCACGACCTCTTTCACCCTCTTATGAATTGATTTTCTATCAATGTTGAAACATGTATTTATTTATTGATTATGAATAGCCTAAATACCAATTTCAATGTCTCTAACTTGAATAAAATTCGGAACCCCAATAAATACTTTCACCAGCTATTTCACCCCCTTACGGGTTGATTATTGAGAAACGCCGGTACATTTCTAACTTTATTTAGTATCAATAAATAGCCTAAATAACAGTTTTCAGGCCTACAACTTCCAAGAAAATGAAATTCTAATGCACAATTTTCACCCTCTACTTCAGCTTTTTAGGAAATTGTTTTCGAAACATCCTTTCTAACATAAATATTTTTGGCTAGAAGAATATATATCGGTCAGTCAAGTATTCAATTAGGACATGCTCATTTTAGTCCAAGAAAATAGACCTTTAAATACGAATTTTGAAATATTACCGGAATTTTTAATATAAGTTACTTTAAAGGATCTAAAAACGAATTATGAAAGTCTTTTTTAAAAACACCCCAGAGAGGGGATGAAAAAAGATAGACAAAGTTTTTTTTTTTTCAAATTTAGGAAAAAGGGTAAGAGTTAGAAAAAAAATTTCAAACCACTGGTGATACAAAGAAATAGCAGTATATGTCGGACAAATACGGACATATACTGGTATTTCTTTGTATCACCAGTGGCGTCGCAAGAGATAAGATTAATAAAGTTACACACACTAATACCTACGTCGGTAATTAAGATAAAAGGAAATGTAGTAAAAAATAAAAAAATTTATTTCGAATCATTTTACTATAAAAAATTGTCAATTTAAAAATTTAAATGTCACTTTAACTTTTACATAACTGGATTTAAAAAAAAATCTCTCTAAAATTAAAGTTTATAATTTTCTGAATAAATAAAAAAAAAAAATTATGGATATATCAATTTTTCAGCGTCTCATGATTTTTCAAAGTTTTTATTATCATCCCCTAGCTTCTAACTACCCTAACTCTGTTAGTTTTGATTCTAGTGAAAAAGTGATGACATCATTTTCATATAAAATTTTGTGCCTTACAACTTTTGTTTGAGATTTGTTTTTCTAACTCTTAACTTTTTTCCTAAATTTGAAAAAAACAATTTGCCTATTTTTTTAATCCCTTTTCGGGGGTGTTTTTTAAAAAGACTTTCATAATTCGTTTTTAGATCCTTTAAAGTAAGTTATATAAAAAATTCCGGTATTTATCTCAAAATTCGTATTTAAAGGTCTATTTTCTTGGACTATTTATATGTACGGATTTCCTGTGTATACTACTATACAAGTCAATTGGGCTTTATTTAAAAAAATTATTTGATTCGAGGATATTATATTATGTGTATCAGGTACAGTATGACGGCCCACATCAAAATAAATAAATACTATTCCATTACTATTGCAAATAGCAGAATTCTTGTAGAAAGCAAAAGGGTATCATTTTCTCTCCTTCAAAGAAATATCGACTTTCACATACAGCCAACAAATTATTTATAATGTTACATGTAATCTATAGAATTTGCAAGGGTTTTCCGTTTTATCAATTGTTTTTTTATTTATTTATATGAATGAAGATAATATATGAATCTAGGAAAAGATAAAATATCATATAATTTATTTTCAGTTTATGCGTGAGGAAAATTCATATGTAATATTATATTTTCCTATGTACTATTTCATTAACTTACTAGTAACCCGCCCCGGCTTATTAGATGCGCTGGGTACAGTGCCGGGTACAGTGCTTAGATACAATGCGCTGTAAAGCTCCCAGTCAGCATAATTTTTCCGACTTCTATTTCAGCCAATTTACACAAAGCTCAACCGGAGGACTTTATTTTATAATATGTATGGATATAACTGACAAGATGCGTGTTTGAAAGATTATAATATTATAGTTTTGATCAAGATAGATCGATACATCTTGGAGTCTAAAAAGTATTGAACTTCGACCGTATGGTCCATTGTGCTCTCCCTTTTATTTCAGTCCGACGAGATTCGCTTCTCCCATATGTTGCCAATGGCCAGGAGCTTGCTTATCAGGTCTTCCTGAAGGTTGATATATTCGCGGTGAGATGCACCGAATATCTTGTATCTACTGTAACCTAGAGGTTCGCAGTCAAAGATAATGTGGCTGGATATTTCTTCCTCCTCGTCACACGTTCAGATACTTCCGTAGGGGATAATGCCCGGTAATGAATCCGGTAACCCTCCGCAGTTTCATCCTCTTCAGCTTCAGTGCATCGAAAGATAG
This sequence comes from Nineta flava, assembly GCA_963920215.1. Classification (NCBI taxonomy): domain Eukaryota; kingdom Metazoa; phylum Arthropoda; class Insecta; order Neuroptera; family Chrysopidae; genus Nineta; species Nineta flava. Next base: position 91,910,282 of record OY986040.1, on the reverse strand, counting down.
CCTCTTGGTTGCACTCTGAAGCAGTATTTTCCCGAACTCCTGCCGCGGTACTTTTTCCCAGTGATCACGGTGTTTAGCATTTGACCACTCGTTGATCACCTGTTTACATGCAGTCTTTGGAATTCCTAAACTAGGCTCTGAGCCTATGAAGGGAATTACGACTCCCTTCTTTGCTAAGGCATCTGCTTTTTCGTTTCCTTCGAAACCACTGTGACCGGGCACCCAAATCAATTTAACATTGTTCCATTTTACCAGCTCCAGCAGTTCCTCCAGACAATCCTTGACTACCCTTGAGTTGACCCTCAACCCTTTTAGAGTTTTGATCAAAGTATGATTACAAATTTTTTTACGTAAATTACTACACGGAGCAATTAATATAGTAACAGATGAACATTATTCTTGTACAGATTGCCACGAAAGTCGTCGTCATTTTTCAAAATTTTATAATTGATTGCTGTCCCACTTTAATGGCGCATAGTACTATAGGACAAACAAATACATATTTACCGGATTTCCTGTACATAATGTTTAGCTGTCGTGGTAATAAAGTTTTTTATATTTCCGACAAATAGGATAAGGTTTCTCAAGGCGTACCCTTTAAGGGATCATAATTATTTTCCAAGGTAATTTAAATTATACAAAATGTATTGGTTCCACTAAATCTTTTATTCATCTATAATACCAGCTTTCATAAAAAAACATATTTTATAAATACGAATAGGTATTTAAACGTTTAAAAAAAGGAATCCTCGGTACGATTAAGGCTTCTTGTAGATTTCTTTCGTATCACCTATAGCCTTAGTCGTACTAAAATAACGTCGCTTATGACTGCACCCACTAGATGCTTGCCTTTTTGTGCAATAACTTTGGAAGGTTTTTGAATGCTGAATAAAGCAGTTTCATCATCGTTGTATAATTGGCCTGCTGTAAACTTGTGTTTGTAGTATGCTAGTTAGAAAATGTTAGGTTAGGTTTCAGTGGCTGTCTCAGTGGGACACACTAAGTCATGAGGCTCATTGTGATACCCGAACAGAACTTATGAACAAAATCTGTTTAAGAATAGAAGAAGAGATTTGACGTCGACAGATTTTAGTTCGGAGTGGTCGACCCGTTCACATTCAATTTTACACTAATAGACATCCCATTTTATAAACACTAATGATCACATAAATACCACTTTTTCTGTGGTACGACTAAAACAACATTACCCTATTTTACGAATATAAATATCGATTTTAATGATTTCTCTGGGACGTTTAAATTCTAATGAAGTTCTTGACGAGATGAATCTGACATAATCTTGCCATGAAGAATAATTTTTTTCTTCACGGAACACTTATTGTGCAAACATTACTTAAACACATATTTAATTATTTCAAGAATAGTATCATTTATTAAGTAACCCAAACATTTCTGAGTTGGACACTCAGAAATTTTACCTAGTAACCTATTCGAATATTTTCATCGGCAAATAGTGCTATTACACAGTAGCTATACAAAACGAAACTGATTACATAGATGTTGTTCACTAGCAATTTTTAAAACACAGAATATAATCATTTTTATCATACAATAATGTACGAGATACTCTCCCGTAGGGGAACCCGAGGCACAACGGGGTACCGGGGAGAATGAATTTTAATTTTCGGTGTCAAGAGGGTGCTACTGGTGAGTGACAATACGTAGAACTAGACCAACCTGTGGCTGTTCAACTACGACATTCATGTTAGTATTGTAGTACTTTTCTTAGTCGTTAGTGCGTGAAGTTTTAGTTTTGTGATTTTTTGTTCTTGTATTGTAACTCATGATGGTCTTGCAGCCAAGATTAGGTATACATACTTGTTTATATTATACCTACAGTTCGTAGTACATGCTTGAAGTAAGTTTAATTGTCTTTAATTTGGTGTAGATGAATGTTTGTTTACGTATCTTTTTGTAGTGAATTTACCCTCCTAACCCAAATCGTGTATATGGGGCGCATCGGGTGGAGTAGAATGGGGTACCCCATAAAAAAATTTTCCGCTTGCATAATAAACTCTGGTATTTTTAAACCATATTTTCAACTTCGTACCCCGTTCTGCCAGGGGTCCCCTATATCTGCATTAAAATGTTGAACAATATTGAGTATCAAAAGGACATAAAAATTGGTTGAAAATAGAATTTTCACAATCTTTTCACAATGTGTACCATTTTTTTTATACACTCGATAGGTCTACATTTAATTTAAATAATAAATATTATTTCACCCAATTGTAATTATAAGTTATACAATTATACATCATTATCTATTTTAACATAAAAGAGGCGAAACTAACACAATAGAGATTTTTAACTACTCCAAAAACATGATAACGTTATCAATTTTAATTACATTGATGCATAACACAATTATTTTCTCAGAATTCGTTTGTGGAGATCAAACAGCGGGGCAACCCAACATTTTTTTAGTCCTATACTTCTTTCTATAAAAAATTATCGTGATCTCATACTTTAGCCATTATGATGCAATGCGGGGAAAACAATAATCCTTTATATTGCTACATATATAGGACATTTAAAGAAGATTTCTAGGAGCTTGGATGCTTGGGATAAAAGTTGTGCATTGTAACTATACTTTTATATTGAAATGATAACTCGACTTCTGACGCTATTTGTACATCACTCAAAGAATATCGTATATAGTATCGATTTTACGTTCAAATTGGAAAATGTGAATTCGGGCTAGTGTTTCACCGAGGCTACGAGGTAACCCCTCGTAACCGAGGTGAGGCGAGGTTCAAAATTTTTTTTAACCTGGGCGAGGCGAGGTATATTGTCTAAAGTAAATTTTTGTTTATAAAATAATATAGTAACAAAAAACATGAAGCAATAGATATGCATTTTAAAGGAAAAAGAAATTTTATGCCATGATTACTTTTTATAAAAATAATCTTAAATTTTCTGTTTATTTTGTTGACTGCACATTCTTATATTAAAGGAACGAATTTCTTTACGTTATTTTTTCAACTCTAAACGTGATTTAATATATAGATTTCTATTGATTATATTAGTGTATTCAACTGTCTCTTTCTAATTTGTATATTTTATGTTATTTTAGCGAATTTCAGAAAAGGAAATTGGTCTCGTACCAAAGTCAAAATTTTGCAAAAATTTTTTCAAATGTCCATCGATCCAACCTAGTAGAAGTCGAAAATCATCGTATATAAAATTAATATATATATATATATATATTAAATGTAACCCTGGCCTCCATTCGGCCCGGCCGAGATAGAATGTTGAGTAGCCTCGCCTCGGCTGGGTTAGCATCATCCTCGCCTCGTCTTGCCTAAAATTCTTACTAACTTTGACTTATTTTGCATGAATGTACATAATATGGTAAATAAAATTTATTTATTTAAACAATTTTATTTACCATATTATGCACATTCATACAAAATAAGTCAAAGTTAGTAAAATTTTAGGCAAGGCGAGGCGAGGATGATAGCTAACCCAACCGAGGCGAGTCTACTCAACATTCTATCTCGGGCGGGCCGAAGGAAGGCGAGGGTGATATTTAAAAAGCGAGGCGAGCCGATGTGACACCAAAACCTCTGCTTGCCTCGTTCCTCGTGAAACACTAATTCGGTCAAAAGCATCCAGCCAAACCAAAAATTCAACATTAATGCCGTATTAGTCTTGATTGGGCATTTATCTTTAATGTATTTCCAAGTACAATATTCGGATTTTAAATATAAATCATTTTTTCTAAGTTTAGTTCATTCTGATATACTTCAGGTATTGTATAGATTTTAGATTGATTTTTTTTTAAATCTTCAAGTCTTGCTTGAAATTGTTTTACAATATTTTGAGTTAAGTTAATACATAAAGCTATTAATAAAACAAATATTTGAAATTTTTGTAAAATCACTATATTTGACTAGTTTTGGAACACAGTTCCTTCATCAGAAACAAGAACGAAGGAACTGTGTTCCGAAACTAGTCAAATAAAGTGACTTTACGAAAATTTCAAAGATTTGTTTTATTTAATAATTATAATGGATACAAAATAATACATACAGGTTGGAAATACAAAAAAATCTTACTTTATAATCTACACTCCCGTTCATAAAAATTGAACCAGTATGTCACATTCTAAACGTATATGTATATATCAAATATATGTATAATATGACATAGAGTAACACTTAGAATTTTTAAACTGGGTCAATTTTTATGACCGGGAGTGTACATAGAGTAATCAGTATATAATTTGAATTTTGATTTGATAATACAATTAGATTTGATTAGGTTTTCGTCGGTGTGCATATTTTCCAACCCTAAAAATGAGGTTTTAATTTTACTTTCCAATTTGTGATTGATGAAGTTGACTGCAATTTTAATATGAAAAAAATTCGACTCTTGGGAGCAACTCAGAAAATTTTCTCAGAGAAAGAAATTATAATATACTAGCTGACCCAACAGACGTTGCCCTGTCTTAACTATGAATATTGAATTCGAATTGGTATAATTAATAAATAATAATAACTATTCCAAAAACATATTGTTTATTATTCTAATGTTTTGTGATACACAACATTCTTAGTTTTATTTTCTAGCGACTTCATCAATTGTTGGCGCACTAAAACGTCTTGCGTGTTGTCCTGCAGGCGTATTATCTGCTTTGATGACAATTTTGTGGTTATCAGATGGCATGCGCTCTAATGCGGTTGTGAATAATGCAACCAATTCGTTGTGCTGATGGAAAAATATTTGGAGTTGTTCCACAATTGATCTTTTCACCGAATTGTGTTGTGCACAACGCTGACCGACTTGTCTTGCTGAATCGCCCATAAAATAAATTTGCAAAAATTTGTAGCCACTATCCCGCGTTCGCAATAAGGAACCTATTAGATGATATATTTGACCCTGAATCTGCAAATGTAAACATATATTAAATAGATGTAATATAGGATATTGTATAGCGAATTGTTTTTACCACCATGTGCCTCTCCCATGTTGCTCTCAAAATACTTTCTCAGCACTCCCATTCCCCCATCAACTTTTTTAAACACATTCACTTCTTTCTGTTTTTGGCAGTTTACCGAGCTACAAATGTACTTTAAGCCATTTCAATGGATACACCATTTCAATTGAAAGCGGATTTTGCATCTGGCACATTGTGGTAAAAGTTTATTGTTTTTGAATATACTTACCTTAAAACTTGGCTAAAATTTTTCTCGAATAACTTTTGTTGCGCCAAATGACGTCATTTGAAGCCAATTATTTTATTGATCGATATGAGTCAAAAAGTGTTTTGAATCTGGCCCATTTCCCGAAACTAATGAATGTAGTGGTTCTTCTGGCGGTACCAATTGCGTCAATTTGACTTGACCGCTTGCGCAACACAATCCAGAGGCTTCATTTTTAAACTTAAATGCCTTGCAATATTGACACACAACGTTCATTGGTCCAATAGTAACGATTTGCTGGGAACTGTAAACGATTTCCACATTATAATTAAATGCAGCTCGATAGGAGTTAAACGCAACATTTCTATGTTGTGGATTTCGATTCCATCGATTGCGTTCAACTTCATTCCGCGCTTTGCTTTGCTCGTCAGTTTGGCTTGCTTTGACTTGAAAAAAAAAATTCGTTACGCAGGAGCTGCTTTAACTTAGCGAAATTCCTAAGAATGCATAAATCACTTCTAGCGATCATAATTTTAGTGTGATCAAATTGAAATATAATATCTGATATGATTTTAGTATTTGCAAAAATTAAATTTATTAATAGCCAAAATAGAACGATATATAACGATTACTCTTTATAGTTACTAGGGAAACGACAATCAAAATTGGCATTTCAAAATTAATACAAAACTTTAATAAAATAATTTTATAGTTATCTTCTTGAAGTAGAGTTTCCGTGGAAATTACAAAATCAATACAAATTTTAACCAACTCCAAAAAAAGAAATATGGTGCTTAAGTTTTCTTAAATATACAATAAAAAACATTTATTCCATAATTCGAAATAAAAACCATCCCTCAAGTTTGACCAAATTACACACAGTTTAGAAAATTTTATCAAAAACGGTTAAGTAGTTTCGGAGTCCATTCACGACAAACATGTGACACGATATTTATATATATATAGATGAAATTAAGGTAGTTTGAATGGTATGTCAAAATACTACGAAACGAATGAGCATTTAGTAGAATGTTTATCACTTAATGCCAAGGCTACTGTGAAAATTACAAAAGGATTTACTAAACCTTTAAATTGTTATTGCAAGAAAAAAACGCATTTCAATTACTGTTAAAAAAGCTACGAAGCATCCTAAATTTTCAAATTATAAAATTTGAACTCTAAAGAAACAATTTTACTAACATTCACTAAACGGTTGTTGAGAAAAGAATTATACGTATAAATCTGTCTTTGACACTTACAAGTATATGGTATAGAAAAATTATATATTTTGTTATTGATTTAAATTAAAGTTACATTCACTGTAAAAAGTTAATTATAGTTTTTTTATATTACTTCTTATTTAATTCAATATTATTGGCAAAAATTTCCTTTTAAATTATATTTAAAAAGAAATTTTCCCAGATTATATTATATAGGTTTATTTTAAATTATATATATTTTATTTAGTATTGACATTATTTGTTATGCAACAATACGTAGATATACACGAATTTATCATTTTTAGTACTTGTGCATCTTGTTGATAAATTGGGGTAAAATTAAGTGTATCAATATTACGAGAGATATACCCAATTTTGCTTTCTCATTACATCTAATCATTCGTTACTCCTTGGATTTTGCCCAGAAATAAACTAAAAAATATGTTTAAAATAAACCTATATAATAAAATACTGAGGAAGATTTGTTTTTTAAATTTAAAAGGAAATTTTTACAGTAATGTAGGATTAAATAAGAAAAAACAAATAAAATTAATCATTAATGACAAAAATGTTGTCCATATTGGTTAACAATATTTTAATTATATATAAGAATATATAATGTGAGGATAAAAATAAACATTTTTATAATAATGTTTAACAATTTAACGTTTATGTAATCCTTGATAATGACATAACAGATGTCAAAATATTGGAGATTTTATTTATTATATTTATGAAATAAAAAAATAATTTTTTTACAAGTTGTTAATTTAAATAATATACAATTAAAGGGTATGCAATGGTTTAAGTAACATAAATAATTAAATGCGCCCTAAACCTACCACATATAAAGACATATTTTTTAAATTTATATTTATAATTTTTTTCTCAACAACCGTTTAATGAATGTTAATAAAATAGTGGAAAATTGTTTCTATTTTTAGTTCAAGTTTTATAATTTGAAAATTAGGGACAGTTCGTTGCTTTTTTAATGGTAATTGAAATGGATTTAATTTAATTTTCTATAAGAATATGTAAAATTCCAGTTTTTTTCTTGCAATAACTTTTAAACGCCTTCGTAAATCGTTAAAATACCAAAAGAACGTCGTATTTCAAATTTGATTCCAATCTGACTAATTAAGTTTTATGGTATAAATCTACTCAGCTGTACTTATCAGAGAAGTATATTCAAAATCATTTCAGATTAGTAAACATGTGCCGTTTTTTCGAATTCCATTTCGCCTTCTCACAAAATTATTACCAAAGTGTCATTCGATTTGTAATTATATCTAGAAAGTTTTTGAAAAAGTCGAAGAAAGTTTTTGTAAAAGAAAGCGGGTTTCGTTTTTTGCATATATCTTAAAAGCTATTGTAGATATCAGGAATCGAAAAAAAGATTCTTAAAGAGCAGGAAATTTCTTTAAAAAAATCTTACCTCTCAGAACTGTACCACTAAAATTCATATTTTTAATAGAGAGATGAAAATAGGTCTTGAAAACGAGTGATTCGGCTCACCTTGATTCCGACACTTGAACAAACAATTTTTTTAACCCATTAACTATGAATATTAAGGAAAGAAAAAATGCAAGCACTTACTGGATACTTAAACAAACAATAATCCGTCGGTAAAAAATTTTTAACCCAATTTTTCCAATCTGGATTGCCCCGATAGTTTTTAAAATAAAAGTCTGGGGTTTTTTTACTTCCGGGAGCTATTCTTTGAAGGATTTAAAAAAGATCCCCGTTGGAAAATTTACAAAATTTTGATTTGCCATTTTGTTATTAACAAACAAAGATACGGAAAAATTCAAAACATAAATAAAGTAATGATCCATTATTTTCATTCGTATTTTATTAAAAATTTGAATTTGAGTTTCGTTTAAAAGTTCAATTTGTTCATTGGTTAATGGAAAACAAAAAAGACTTCAAGTGGTCTTGTCGTAACTTTAATAGTTTAAAAGATATTTACATTTTATAGTCGCAATACTTTATTTATGTTTTGAATTTTTCCGTATCTTTGTTAATAAAAAAATGGAAAATCAAAATGTTGTAAATTTTATAACGGGGATTTTTTTTACATCCTTCAAAGAATAGCTCCCAAAAGTAAAAAAATTACAGACTTTTATTTTAAAAATTATCGGGGTTATCCAGTTTGGAAAACTTTTTTAATTAACAAAAGCATTGGGATAACAATTTTTTGCCGACGGATTATTGTTTGTTTAAGTATCCAGTAAGTACTTGCAGTTTTTCTTTTCTTTTCTTAATATTCATATTTAATGGGTTAACAAATTTGTTTGTTCAAGTGTCAAGGAATCAAGCTGAGCCGAATCACTCGTTTTCAAGACCTATTTTCATCTCTCAATTACAATTATAAATATTAGTGGTATAGTTCGGAGAGGTCAGACTTTTTTTTAGGAAATTCTCTGTTCTTTATGAATCTATTTTTCGATTTCCGATATTTACAATAGTTTTTGAGATATTTGCAAAAAATGAAACCCCCTTTGTTTTTTACTAAATTGTTTATAACTTGTTTATGTAATTTTTTTATGCAGAACTTCAACTTTTTCAAAAAGTTTCTAGATGCAATTACGAATTGAATGATACCTTAGTCATAATTATCTGAGAAGACGAAGTGGAATTCGAAAAAAAGGCACAAGTTTACTAGAAATATATGTATATTTACGAAAAACAAAGTAAATTATATTTCTCCAATAAATAAACAGTATCAAAACCGGAAAAAAATTGTACTAAATTATGAACATGGATTTTTTTGACTACAGGTCAGCTAAGTTTGTTAACGTTTTATATTCAAATACATGATTATAATATACAGGTGGTATCTGAAAGATGAGAAGAGGATATAGTTAGTGCCTGTACCCGGCCTATTCGTATTGTTGTAATTGAGTTTTTAAATGACACTAATGGTACTACTTGTAACCTTTCAATTTATAACGTTGTAATTATTAAATAAATCGAATATTTGAGATATTCGTAACAACATGAAATTTTCAGACATGGTGAAAAACCAAAGACGATTGTTGAAGTTGTGGGGCTAACTTGCTACATTCTTTCCATTAAGCTTTTGAGGAGGAGGGATTTAGAAGAGGGAGAAACACAAAATGCAGACTATTTCTCCTAATATTAGTTGGGACAGTCTAAATGGAAAAATTTATAAATCTAATAATTAAAATTGTTGATAATAAACTTAACTACACTATATTTAAAGTATTTGTCGTATTCATTTTCGAATACTTAACATTTGTAATGTAGTGGATAACTTGATTGAATATTCGATTGAAAATTCGTTAATCTACGTAGCTCCTAAGTGACGAATTTTATTAATAATAAATTATTATAATTATAACAATAATGGGGTTTTACCTCCGTTTCTGAGACTCAACGGTACTCAATAGTCCGGGAGACCAAACGGTTTTTTCAGGATGATAAGCATCAAGCTGGTACTTTGTAGGTAGCTTTGTTTTGACAAGGCGCTCAACTTTTTTAATTATAAAATTTTGGAAAACGGTATCGACATTTTCTGGAAGCCGTTAAACATTGAGGATGGGAGACTCGAAGTCCATTCCATTGAATTTGTAGGACGAAAATTTTTCCTCGTTCTTCACTTGATTATCTTACAATTAAACTTAAAAATAACTTGATGCTCGAAAAACTTTGAATGAACAGTCAAATCGGCATGTTTAACGGCTTCTAAAAACTTTTGAGTTATTTTTAAGTTTAATTGTAGGATAATGAAATGAAGAACGAGGAAAAATTTTCGTCCTACAGATTAAATGGAATGGATCCCGAGTATCCCATCCTCAATATTCAACGGCTTCCAGAAAATTTCGATACCGTTTTCCAAAATTTTATAATTAAAAAAGTTGGGCGTCTTGTCAAAACGAAACTACTTACAAAGTACCAGCTTGATGCTTATCATCCTAAAAAAACTCTTTGGTCTCCCGGACCATAATGACTAGAGGACAAGGAATTTGTATGCAGACTAGGAATTGATAGGTTGTGCGGCTACAACCAATAGGGACCGACTTTGTCGTTATTCATCTGGAGTTCGTTTCATCTGAAGGTAAACTGCAGAAAACCTTCATTGCAGGAAAAACTGCAGGAAACCATAGCCTGTTACTTCGTTCTTGTCCTCCTCACGCAGACAGTTAAGTCTATTAACCGACCCATGAATTTAAATCGACCAACTGCCAACGTTGGAATCGAACTCACAACCTACTAGTTTCAAGCAGAGAGCCTATGACAGCGCAGATTGGTAAATTTTATTAACTGATATTACTAATGTCGCTATGGTAGATGGAGATTGTTTCTTCTGAGAAAATTGAAAGAAAGGAGACGTTAATATAGACAATTTTTATATTTGGAAAGCAATCTGTCATGCTTTTCAGAAATATCCTGTATATAAGAATTACTCGAAGTACATTATCATAGATGTTTACTATACTGGGCGCAATATACTATCAGTAAATAAAATGAAATAACCCTTCTGTTTATAATCCTATGTTGTTGGTGCTTTATTATACATGATGTATTTAATACCTTTGATCAACCGAGTGTTACAAAATCAATTAATTGTTTAATTATAAATTCTAATAACAGATCATTTGTAAATGAAATTTTAAACTATACATTATTATCATCCCATTATATATTTTATATATTGTGTCGTTCGTTATACGTGTGTGTTTTATCGCCCACAACAACTGTTCAATTTTACGAAACTAAAAGTAATCTAATACGTGTAATAAATTGTAAATATTGTTTTAACTAATTTAATTTTATTATTATTATCTATTTCAAGTTATGTGGAATAATTTATATTCATTTAGGGTCTAATCATAAAATTTATTCAAACCAACAAACTTTCAATGAATTTCTTGGCATTATTTGTCTGCTTGAGTGTATATATAGATAATATTATTATCAGCATTGAAGTAATAAATTAAGCCGTCGCGACGAAATAGAAAATATTCATGAAAGGATGGTTTATTAAAGGAAATAAATAGCATAATCAAAAACAAAATATTCCAATTTTTTAAAAGAAAAACATTTTTCTTGGTTTAAAAAATAAATATTAGTTTAATACCATAAAATATACGTAGTAACTGATACTTTCAATCAGTTACTTAAACTATTATTATTATTATTATTAACTGTTTTGTATAGAAAATATGCATTGCCACCTATGAATGAGTTTTTGAACCTGTACATGTACCGCCATCTATGAGCATCTTTTTTAAAATTGATTTGTTATATGTAATATCAACTATGAACAACTCGTGTGGTGCTCGTGTGGTGAGAAAACGTTGCCGTACCGACAGCCGGTCTAACACGCAGCAATAAATGTTTCACATCAACAAAGAAAGCAAGAAAATTATTTTGTCGATAAATAAATTTCACCTCAGGTTTCAAAACCCGTGAATATCATCCTCGCTTAATTTATTAAGAGATTTTAATGCTGGAGACACGTTCACCTGGTCAAAGTTTGTCAATATGAATCACATCTGTCCTTGTAGAGGTCAGCTCTTAACGTTTTATTCTTATTGCTTTGCTTTTTTGTAGTTTCACGCGTTTTCACGTTATTTTAAAGAGAAGAATAATTAATTTTTGTGACTAAAGTTTTAATTCAAAATAAATCTATTGAAAATAATCTTTGTTTGTTAAATAGGTTTGTGAGTTTGTAGTATATCGCCCAGGACCGGTTATGGTCCGTGGGACATATACCCAAAACGCGCGATGAAGTCTGGAAGCTTGTGCAAAAGGTTCGGTGGATCCGAATTTTGTCTTTGGTCTGAAATGTCAATAGATGAGAAAAAGTGTGAGGGTCCTTTTGTTTACCACCGGACACCTTAATTAATGAACACTTATGATATTTAAAAAAAAAAAACTGCGAGGTAGTGACTCCTAACGGTGATAGTTAGAAGGATATTCAAATCCTTTTATGTCAGATGTTGACAACTAATCGCAATTGTTTTTTTTTTGAATTTACCACGTGTCGAATTTTCGGAAATTACGATAAAAATCACACAAAGGAGAACAGAATAGGAAATTACATTAAAAACAATAATCACCTACCATATTCTGAATGTGAGTACGATTAAATTTTAATTATTTAATAAAGATTATAGAAAAATAAGAAAAATGAACCAAAAACTTAATGAAATTATATATTTTTAGAGATTTGATAGAGAAAATAAAGGGCAGCAAAAATACACTCAACGGCGATGATTTAATAAAAAAGGAACAAATTTTACAATTAATAATTCCATATGTTAACACACAAAAATATGATTTTAAAAAAAAAATAGTGAAATGTTTTATCATAAAATAATCTAATTTCTTCGTATTAGTATGTAAGTATAATTTTATTGATATTAGATTGTATATAACTATTCGGTAGTCCCAATCTATCGGAGGATTCGCAACTGAATTTTCTCACTCGTGGTGTTTATATTCAGTCGTGAATTCCCACAAATTGTCCTTTCAGCATTCATACACCCGGTAAATTCGACGCCATAATTTTTAGCGGTCTAATTTCGAATGTGTTACCCAAATCTGGGTGTGATGTTTAGGCCGTTCTTTAGGACCACCGAGTAATCACTGTACGACTTCTTATGATGTCTCCTTTTTGAAATAAATTATCAATTTCACTAAATGTTTATTATTTTACCAGGTATTTAGAACGATATAAAAAAAAAATTGAATAGCTGAACGCAATAGAATTTTAGTTGTATCTACGTGGATTTCAACTGGAAAGCGTGTAAATATGGAGAAAAGAAAATAACAAAATAATTATTACCTCACTGTTTCCGAGATTCGACTGTATCAACACAATGCCGCCCATACGAATAGCACGTAGATATTTACGAGAATGCTGGTATTGTCGCCATTAGCAATTTTGGTCCGGTATATGTTTTATTTTTTATTTTTATTCTTAGTCCAATTAAACTATATGCGTTTTATGTATACATATATATATCCAGCTCGCGATGATAAATTCGATTACTGATTCGGAATCGTTGTATTTTCTATATTTTACAATATTCGCAAATGAACAAAATATTGATCCAAAAAATAACGTATAATAATAACGTATAGCATTCGTCTAATTATTTGAGTAACATAAAAAAATATTCGATACTCGATACATTAGATTTACTTCTTTCCGCTTTGTGGGTCGATCGTAATCTGAACTGCATGACTGAAATTGTTTTTCAATAATCTCCACTCGACTACCGAAAAACAATTTACGTCACTCCGATTTGCGGACTTTATCTCGTTGGGTCCCGCATTATGTTGATCTCATCTCAATAACAGATCGCGTAACATATTTTGTTTTTTTTGTGCGTTCAAACTTGTGTTTTGAGACGGCTAGAGATAATAAATTCAAACACTAATCTTAAGGTGGTCCCGCGCGTCATTCAACTATTCATTCGTTTTTTTTTTTTTTTATTTATTTTTTTTTATTCGTCTCCCTATTACTTTCTTTTAATTAACAATTGTCTGTCAGTTTAATTTACTTATATTTATATTTTTACATTTTATTGTTAAGGGTTTGGTCCCCCCACCACATATAAATCACTTTCTTTACATTTATTTATTTTTTTATTTTTTTCTTGTTTTAAACACTCCTTTTTTAATGCCTTTATTTTATAATTTTAGGTAAGTGAGATGGAATCGTCACAAGTTAACAGTTATTCATTAATTAGTAGCGCAATTCATTCTCAATATTAAATTAATCGCATTTCATAAAATGAATCCTGAAACGGGCTAAGAATAAAAAAATATGTATAAAATAAATTTTTTGAAAGTAATTAAATTTAATTAAAATAAATTTAATAAATTAAATAAAAAATACAATTTTAAAAAAAATTAAAAAAATCAAAAAATTATTCTGTTGTAACGCACTAAAATACAATAAAATACATGACGTAAGAGGTAGGAAGGTTAGCAATTTTCTCAGAGCAACTGTTACCATGGTTGACATCAAGCTACCATTGGTTGGTATTAATAATTTCAACTATCATTGAGTATTAAAACTGTAAAATACAAATATTTCTATAAACATTGGAGTAAAGTATATATTAGAAAAATTTTTCCAAGTTTCTCAAAAATTGTCAACATACTTTTTATGTTTAAACGGACTCAAAATACTTAGAACAACTTCAGTCGTGACCAGATTTTTGTGGGGAAAAATCTTGATCCTTATTCCATAGCAACGATTCTACCCAAGGCTACTGAAGGCGAGGCCACTCATGGCTATTCCAAAAACTGACTACTACGACTGCTTCGAAAGTGGAAACACCGCTGGGAGCGTGTTAGTCGATCAAATGGGGACTCCTTTGAAGGCCACTCGGACAGACCCCAGAAAATTTTCGGACAGACCTCGTACATATATATATATATATATATATATATATATATATATATATAACTAGCTCATCCCGCGAACTTTGTATTTTTAATAGTTAGCTTTGTTTTTTTAATAGTTATTCTGCTTTTCGGTGCGGAGACAAATCCAACAAATCAAAAATCATAAAAATTCGGTCCACCCGTTGTTGAGTTATAAATGGTGTAACTAACCAACCCAACTTGGTTTTATATATATAAATATAGATATATTATATATATATATATATATATATATATATATATATATATATATATATATATATATATATATAGGGTGGCGTATAAGTAACGTTATGATTTATTTAAATTTCGCTCAGAATTTCTTTGCCGAAAACGCTGAACCAATCGGTAAATTGTTGGAACGCTAGGTACATTTCAATATGATCTTTGTGTCTGAATAATCGAATGCTGACTTTCAAAGTAAAATTGAACAACTTTGGTTCTTTTTTCAGTGCTGAGTCTTCCCATCATAAATTTCCCACGTTTTCAAAGTTAATTCTGATTAAAAAAGAAGCAAAAAAACGTTAAAAAAAATTTATTCACTAATTAAATCATAACGTTACTTATGCGCCACCCTATATAAGCATTTATTTGTGCAGTAAATTCAATACTTTTTGGATTCAGCTTGGTTCAATTTTATTGCAGGGGAATGTAAAACAATATTACTAAGATTAATTCGTGAGTTTGATCTCCACCAAGATGTTTGTTGTAGCTTTATAAAGTATTGATGTAGTTTTGATTGAAAACTCTCATATGAGCAATTTGTGACGTAAATTACGAAAACTGATTTAATTTATATTTGAAATATCAATTTATTCTAGACACGTTTGTATCTATCTAAAAGTCATATAGATTAATCATATATATATATAAATATCTCATACACATTTACATATGATATGTGTATAGAATTTGAAGTATTTGTTCAAAATATTTTTTCATGTTCAACATATTTTTTATTTTCAAGGTAAGTATTCAGCTACGTTTAGATATTTTAATCGATATTAGTTATTTGTAATAGTGTCGGACTGGAATAATTCAAAAATATGGTGGTTGCCGAAAAAATGTTTATTTATTTATTTTTGTACAATACAATTATACGTAATAGGTTTGGACAAGAATTGTCTTTTGGATTAAATCTGTATATTGCTATTTTTGGTTTTTTAGTGTCATGAGTTTTTGTGTTTTTTTGAAGTCGGTTGACTTTTTTTTTTAAAGTTTTTTACAATAAAATATATTTCATGCATTCGTGTCAAACAAACACAAAATATTACATATCTCTCTTAATATTAGAAAAATCGAAAAATGTATAAGGAGTAAAGTTGTAGAAAATAAAGTTTGCTACAATACATTACTTCATGATTTTTCTCAAACTCTAATGTGAACAGAGATATTTAGAATTTTAACTTTCAATCTTTAATTGTAAATATTTCTGTAAATATTAGTGTAACAGAAAAATGATAAGAAACAAAATTACAGTAAAACTTAGCACCTACAAATGAACTCCTGATAAAATTTTCGATTTTTCAAATATTAAGGGAGATAATCAAATTTTGTGTTTTCCCCTCCCTCTAAACCCCCTTTCCCTTGTCCGATTTTACCCATTAACGAACTTGACCTTTAGAATACTAAAATCGACTCAAATACCAAATTTCTTTCCAATCGGAATAAAACTGTGACCGCTAGAGAGTCCACAGACATTTAAATTTTGTATAAATATATATATATATATATATATATATATATATATATATATATATATATATACATGTATAAAAATTTTAGCGATAGTGATTTTTAACATCTAATAAGTAGGATTGATGGACATTTGAAGAAATTTTTACGAAATTCCATCATTGGTGCAAAAACAATAGCTGCATTTCATTTGGAGGAAATTCACTTAAAACCATTGTTTTAGAATTTTAATATTTTTGAAGTTATACTTCTTTTGGCGCGTGATGAGGACCTATCAGATAGAATATTTAGAGACAAGACAATATAAATTATATACTATCCGGCTCTATTGTACAGCAATCGAGCAGGCAAGTAAATGACATTTAAAATTGACAGTTTTCATTACTCGGGAATATATCGGAAACCGCTTGATATATCGAAAAAATAATCGCCAATTCTCTCGTTACGAGTCAAAATAGACAATAGAACCTATGTACCACCTATGAAAATCAAAGGCCATATTTTATGAGGTCTTGCAAATTTTCTGGAAAGTTAACGCTCAATTTTTAATTTTCGTACCTTATTTAATATTATTTAAATAAATTATTTAAAAAGACATACTTTTTTGATGTGAAACATTTATTGCGACGTGTTAGACCGACTATTGGCCTGGCCTCGTTTTCTCGCCACACGATCAACAAGTTGTTCATAAGTGATATTACATATTACAAATCAGATTTGAAAAAGATGCTGATAGATGGCAGTACATATACAGGTTATACAACTCATTCATAGGTGACTATTTTCTTAATAATAATAATAATAGTATAAGTAACGGATTGAAAGAATGGGACCAACTCAATTTTGAAGAAATTATTTAATTTTTAATTTTTTGGTATTATCATTGACATGTATTTTTTAAATTTAAAAGTTTTTTTTTTCTTAAAAAAAAAATCTTAATATTTCGTTTTTGTAATGCCATATTTTTTTATTATGTCATATTTATTTCCTTTAATAAACCATCCATTCGTGCATATTTTCTATAGAAATTAGATTCGATGTTTCACATCTGTCAGGCGACGCCACGGCGGCTTTATATTTTTTAGTTTTATTCTAGTTGTAATTTTTATATAATGTACTTATGGTACAATTCAAAAATTTACCAAATCACAATGATCATATTTTGAAAATTTTTGATAGAATCACTGTTTAGACATTAAAATTTTCAATTGCCGATTTTCGAAAAACACAAAATATTTGAAGGCCCATACAAAAAATCTGACTATAATATCCGGTTTTCTATTTTTGTTGAAAGTAGTATTTTGATATTTACCCAGAAAAATTAAGGTGACCTTAGGTTTGTGATAAAAATGCTTATTTTGCAATCCGTGCTATTAGATATATTTCCGTGCTATTAGATATATTTTTAATTTAATTTAAAATAGAATAGAATAAAGAGATTGACAACAAATGTAAACAGAAGCATGGGGTGCTCTCTACTTACATCTTCATATTGGTCATGCTTTTATAAAGTAAGTAGAAAGCGCCTCATGCTTTTGTTTACATTAAAGTTAATTTTGTTGCCAATCTCTTTATTCTATTCTATTTGAAATTATTTTTCATTTTTTAGTTCATATTGCCATTTTTAGTTTTTTTAAACTCTATACAAATTTTATTTTTAATTTTAAATGGATGAATCCACTAGCCCTATTACGAGTTTGGATTTTTAGTCATGATTCAATTTAAGACGAGTCATCTGTTTCGGAACTTGGTTTTACACATTGTAAAACACATTCAAATAATGAAACCAAGTTTTTTTTTTTTAGTATATACAATAATAGCCATGATAACAACAACTTTTAATTATCAGTAATGTATATGTGTTTCATCATATATAATATTTTGGGATCATAAAATACATTAGTAAAATTATTTAAATAGTAACATCAAACTGTACACATAAATTCATTATGAAATTGTTTTTGTTTGTTTCCATGTACAAAATCATTTACTATGTACATTTATCATTTACTATGTATGTGTTTAATATTTTATCTTGGCAAGTTTAAAGATTTGAAGAAAAAAAAAATACTTGCCAAAATAGAATATAAAATATATGTTAACTTGTTAAGTGAAAACTTGGATAATTAGAATAGCCACGGAGTCGTTGCTATGCAATATTAATATAATTGACAAATATACCGTACGTTTAGTTTACATCTTCGCATAGTAGATCTAGCACGAGTATGAGAGAGTACATATGTATACATTAAGCAATGTGTATGAGAAGGAGGTCTTATAGATTTGTTTTTGTTGTATGTGCCTGTATAAATTTTAGAGAGTGGGGATTTTTGAATACAAATATTATTAATTGTTTTGATAATATGCAATCATTACTATGTGAATGCTTTTGGAAAATACGTGTTTGTGTATTTTATTTATTGATATTATGACAACAATGGGTTATTATTACACAAAAGAAGAAAAAGTGGAAATTGTTAAATGGTACTTTTCCGGACATTCCGCACAGGAATGTGTCAATTTATTTATTGTGGCATTTGAAGGTAGACAATCACCAACCACTCGAACAGTTATGAATATTATTCACTGTTTTGAAAAATATGCTTGTTTATCAAACCTATAAGACCTCCTTCTCATACACATTGCTTAATGTATACATATGTACTCTCTCATACTCGTGGGAGATCGACTATGCGAAGATGTAAACTAAACGTACGGTATATACATATTTTTAAAATGACTGTGTGTTCTTGCTGTACAACCGTTTTGTTACTTCAAATAAAACATATTAAGTAGATTTTCTCAGTTTTATTCATTAATAAGCCCTAACTTTAATTGGTTATGGGCCCAGAAAGCTTTGAAAACTGAAGAATTAAGAAAACAGTAAAGAAGAAGTCATATTTTGCATTTTCGAATAAATTACGCCGTATTACCTCAAAATGGAACGAACTTTGAGTGTGGATAAATTCGACGGAAAAAACTTCAGGCAATGGAAATTCCAGATAAAATGTGCCCTGAAAGCGAAAGGAATCGATATTTCGATACAAAGAACAGAATTAAATGCGGATACATGACTAAGAAATGACGGCATGGCTATGTACGTTATCACGTCGTCGATGGATTTAAATCAAATAACCCTAATAGAAAACTGTGAAACCGCTTTGGAAATTATGTCGAAATTAGAATACATATATGAACAAAAAAGTGAATTGAATAAAATGTTAATTCATGAACGGTTTTACCAGTACAAAATGTCACCAAGTGACAGTGTGGCACAACATATTGCAAAGGTTGAGAATCTCGCCAAACAGCTCAAGGAAAGTGGTGAAAGCATCAGTGACACTACTAAAATCACAAAAATATTGGGAACTCTGCCGCCTAAATATAGATGACTTAGGCAAGCATGGATGTCGCTGAATCCTGAAAAACAATACTTGAATAACTTAACGGCAAGACTAATATTACTTGTGAAGAAGAACAAGAAATGGCTTTTTTGGTTGCTAATACTAAATTGAAGAAAGAATCAACCAAAAATGATCCTAGAACAAGTAGTATGAGCAAAAAGAAACCTGTGAAGCATCGTTTTGAATGTTACAACTGCGGAAAAAGGGGGCACTTTGCCAGAGAATGTCGTGCACATAAGAAAGTACATAAAAAACCAGCTCAAGATAAGAACACCATGCTGGCCTTTAATGTAGCTGATGAGTTAAATATATGCAATGGTACAGATGAAGACACCTGGATCTTGGATAGTGGCGCTTCGGCCCATATGACATATAGAAAAGAATTTTTTGAAGAATATACAGTTTGTACACAGAAATCATTGACATTGGGAAACAAAGAGTCCATAGAAGTATGTGGAATTGGAAAAGATCTAATAAAAAGATGTGTCAATGGACAGTGGGAGCTAAGCATGTTGCATGAAGTACTGCATGTGCCCAACTTAAGAAGAAATTTATTTCCTGAAGGCATGATAATGTAGCGGTGTCGCTTCATTATTAAATTATTATTATAATTTTGTTCATCATTTTTATCTGCATAACAACTATAACTTCCCTCTATTATCACGGTTGCTTTGAATGTTAACAACCATGGTAATTTACATATTAAAAATAATAACATTTCATAAATCAAATCAATAAAGATCAATTATATCTTTTATACATATTTATTATTTATTTAAATAATAATTATTTAATATAACTATCATCTACCTTTACAATAACAAGAAAAGGTTATTCCATAGTGAAGAAGGACAGTAGTGCTTTAATTTACAATTGTGATGAAGTTGTGATGTGTGCAAAAAT
Source organism: Nineta flava (assembly GCA_963920215.1). NCBI lineage: Eukaryota > Metazoa > Arthropoda > Insecta > Neuroptera > Chrysopidae > Nineta > Nineta flava. The sequence continues at coordinate 91,889,462 of OY986040.1, read as the reverse complement.
GAAGTTGAACAATTTATATGAACTGGACCATTGGACTGGACTATTGAAACAGTTCCTGACACATGAAACTTAGTGGAGAAAAATAAAAGTGATATTAAAAAGTGGCACGAGAGATTAGGACATTTAAACTTTAAAGAAATTAAAAAAATTCGTTACGCAGGAGCTGCTTCAACTTAGCGAATTTCCTTAGAATACAAAAATAACTCTCTAGTGGTCACAATTTTAGTCTGATCAAAATGAAATGTCGTATATGATTTTAGTATTTGCAAGTCCAATTTTATTTATAAATTACATACGTCGAGGTGAATGCGGGGGGGGGGGGTTATAAAGAATAATTATATTTCTGTAAATATTAGTGTAACAGAAAAAATGGTAAGAACAAAACTACAGTAAAAATTAATACCTAAAACTTTACTTCTTATAAATTTTTCGAATATTAAGGGAGATATGTCAAATTTTGTGTTTCCCCCTCTCTTTAAACTCCCCCTTCCCCTTGTCCAATTTTACCCATTAACGAACATGACCTTTTGAATACCAAAAGCGCCTCAAATACCAAATTTCATTCCGATAAAATGAAAACTGTGACCGCTAGAGTGATTACAGACATATATATATATACATATATATATATATATATATATATATATATATATATATATATATATATATATATATATATATGTCCCTAGATATATATATATATATATATAAATTTTACAGATGGTGATTTTTGACATCTACTAAGTAGGATCGATGGATATTTGAAGAAATTTTTGCGAAATTTTGACTTCGGTACAGGACCAATAGCTCTATTTCCATTCAGGAAATTCGCTAAAAATGAGCATGAATAATATAGTTGAAGGTTTAAATATTGAAAAAAGTAATGAAAATGACTTAGTGTGTGAAGCATGTGCTTATGGAAAGCAATCTCGATTCCCATTCCAGAAATCAAGTATGGCAGAACTACAACCTGGTGACCTAGTATATAGTGACGTCTGTGGTCCAATGAGTCATACATCGGTTCAAGATATGAGATATTTTTTATTATTCAAGGATGCGGCTACCAGCTACAGACATGTGTACTTCATGAGAAATAAGAGCGACACTCTTGAATATTTCAAGAAGTATAATGCTATTGTAAAAAACAAATACGTGCACAGTGTAAAAGCCATGCATACAGATAACGGATGTGAATACATTAATAATGCATTTAAAGACTACTTAGGTAAAGAAGGAATTGTTCATGAATGTACTGCTCCATATACCCCAGAACAAAATGGGCGTGCAGAAAGAGAAATCAGAACAATTGTAGAAAGCGCTCGATCCATGCTGTAGGCACGTGATGTCTCTTTGGATTTATGGGCAGAAGCCATAAATTGTGCAGTTTATTTGGTTAATAGAACCTCATCTAGCCAAACATCAGACAAAACGGCATTAGAGTTGTGGAATGGAGTCAAACCAATTTTGGAACATGTAAGAGTATTTGGTAGTGAAGGGTATGCACATATTCCTGATCAGTTGCGGATCAAATTAGATAAAAAGAGTGCAATGATGATATTAGTTGGATATGATAACACCAATTATAGAATGTTCAACATGAAAAGAAAACGAATTAAAAGTATCAAGAAATGTTATTTTGGATGATAATAAATTTCCTGAACAAAGACAGAATATAGCAAAAATATTCATAGAAGAAAATGTCCAACAGGATAACTCTGAAGTCATGCTCGAAGACGATCCTGCATTGAGTTAAAATTCTTTAATTGAAAACTCATTGAATGAGAATGAGGAAAGTATACTCAGTTGCAACAATGATGATCCTGATTATGAACCATCACAGATTCTCGATGATTATCAATATGAACCAATAAATTTGAGACTAAGAAGAAATTTGAATTTAGAAGTCAATTTAGTGGAATTTGTATTACCATCATCATTTGCTGAGGCTTTGAAGAGTTCGCAGAAGAATGAATGGTTGCAAGCCGTTAAATAAGAACTAAATGCTCATAATGAGAATCAGACTTGGACCCCAGTAAAGCGAGCTGGACAGAGAACACTCACAGCTAAGTGGGTATTTTCCATGAAGAGAGGTGACGATGGAAAAGTAAACCGTTACAAGGCTCGATTATGTGCACGAGGGTTCAATCAAGTCTCTGGTATTGATTACCATCAAATATTTTCCCCTACCACAAGGTATGATTCAATTAGAACTATTTTTAGTATTGCGGCTAAGTATAACTTGGAAATCCAACAATTAGATGTCAAAACAGCCTTTTTGAACGGAGACCTTGAAGAAGAAATTTATTTAGAAATTCCTGATGGAGTGCTTGTTGACAAAAGTAATGTATTAAAATTGAATAGGACACTCTATGGGTTAAAACGGGCATCAAGGTGTTGGAACAAAAAGTTTACTGAATTTTTAAAATCGTATGGTTTTGTTCAGTCACAAGCTGACTACTGTGTATATATTAAAAATGTTGAAAGTATCAAGGTTATAATGATAATATATGTTGACGATGCTCTCATAATATCATCAAGTAAAAAGATAACTAAAGATATAATTAGTTTCTTACAACAGGCATTTAAAATTAAGGAATTGAATTTGTCAAATTTTGTAGACATAGAAGTTTTAAAGTCTGATAACTGTTTAAATCAGCGAGAGTACATAGATCAAATTGTTAAAACATTTAATATGAGTGAATGTAATCCTGCAACAACTCCTGCTGATCCAATTGTTGTTATATGTTAAAATCTTGAGGAAACTGCTGTGAAATTCCCTTATAGGGAAGCTATTGGTTCACTGTTGTTTCTATGCTCAGTGTCCAGACCTGATATTTCATATGCGGTGAACATGTTGAGTCGTTATATTAATAATCCTAGTCAACAACATGTTAATGCAGTGAAGCGTGTGATTAGATATTTAGTTAATACATAAAATGTTTGTATTAGGTATGGAGAAAGCAATGTTCCTATCGGGTATTCCGATGCTGATTTTGCAGGTGATGTGGATACTCGAAAATTCACTACTGGATATATATTCTTAATGAATGGTGGGCCAATAGCATGGTTGAGCCAAAAACAAAAGACCATTGCTCTCTCTACCACCGAAGCAGAATTTGTTGCAGCCTGCGAGTCTGCATAGGAAATACTATGGTTACAGCAATTGTTGTTGGACTTGTTGAAAAATATGATTGTATTAAGCTATATGTTGATAATCAAAGTGCCATTTAGTTAATTAATAATCCAGTTTTTCACAAACGAACCAAACATATAGATGTCAAATACAATTTTATCTGAGAGACAGTGGAGAATGGTTTAATAAATATATCCTATGTGCCAAGTAAGAATCAGCTTGCTGATATATTAACAAAGCCATTGCCCACTCAATCCACTCAATCTTTTGTTTTTCTAAGAGAACAAATAATGAATAGGCTGTAATAGTGTAATCATTAAGTATAAAATATATTTCGCTCTTATGATGTAAAATTTTAGTGGGAGTGTTAACTTGTTAAGTGAAAATTTGGATAATTAGAGTAGCCACGGAGTCGTTGCTATGCAATATTAATATAATTGGCAAATATATATATATATACATATTTTTCAAATGTGTGTTCTTGCTGTACAATCGTTTTGTTACTTCAAATAAAACATATTTAGTAGATTTTCTCAGTTTTATTCATTAATAAGCCCTAACTTAAATTATAAATACTAAATTTATATTCATTTTCTTACACTTGGTAAAGTACTTTTTCCCCTCTGTCATATCACTACTTTTTAAGGGGAAAATATTATTTTAACGATTACCACGAAAACTTGGACCGTTTTTACATTTATGTTTTTGATCGGTAATAAATGTCCATTATATATTATTGAGAAAATAATAATAATTAAAGTTCTTCTTATTATTTTACATGACAGTAATTTAAGATGATATCTACATGGTAGTTTTATATACATACTACCAATAGTAGTTAAGTATCAGTCAATGATACTTATATACTATTCCTGTGAATACTATTCCAATGATACTATTCCAAGGGCAAGACGTTAAAAAACGTCTTGCCCTTGGAAACGCATCCTATGCTGGGTTGTACCCACTACTCAACACTAGGAATAAGTTGGACGAACGTCGGAAACATCAACTTTTCAAGTCATGTATCCGGCCCGTACTCACGTACGCTGCCCCAATCTGTTCGAACGTTGAACCTTCGCAGCTTGCGAAAATGCAAAAATTTCAATATCGTTGTTCTCGGACGATTTTGAAAGTCCCCCTACGATATCTGGCTGAAGCCCTCCACAGAGAAACTGGGCATCCCACAATCAGAACCTTCATCTAAACCATTTCGAAATCCTATTTTCAACCATCCCGCAAAAATCCTTTCCCGGATATCAATGAAGTGGGCCAATTTGACCCACGTACGTTGTTTTTCAGGAAACGATACCGCATGACACATGATATCGATTACAATTAATTCGGTGTAATCTAAATTGTAAATATTTTTCTTTAAGGTCTAGTTTTAGGGACGGCTTATCCGTCCAACTTAGGTTAATTTTAGATATCCATGGTTTTTTATATAAGATTTTTCCATTTAAGAAACGATGTAAAATGTTTATAGATTTCGACATATTTATTTAATAAGATAATGTATTATAGGTAAAGCTTAGACTAGGTACTATAGATACTCAGACGTATTATATTGTAACTTCGTAAACTGACGATATTAATAAATAATTTTCAATTTCAATTTTTCAGTCAATGAAATTACAGCATATATACCTATACGTTTATCATGTTAAATTCATCAAACAAAAAATGTTTTTTTTTCTTTTGTAATAGGAATTATTATTATTGAAAAATTAAAACTCGATTATCTAAGCAAAGTTGAAATGTATATTTTATAATGATATAAAAAATAATCATTATTATACAACATTTTCTGCGTGTTAAATTTGCAACGATAGAGATATACCACTGAACACAGCTTCTTCCCAAGCCGGTCTCTTTTAGTCCGATATGAAACAAAGATGAAAGACCAAAATTATTTCTGAAGAATAAGAATTTAAATTAATCAAAATCTAATTTTAGTAACGACAATAAATAAATATTAAAAAGAATTACTTTATTGGGAAAATACCATGTGGATGAAGACTTTTCTACCCTGTGATGCTCAATGTTTGTCACTAATCAAACAGAAAGGATGTATGCCTCGGGTACATTTAATTTTGGAAAAGGTATTTTTTCCCATAGTGTACCACCCATCCACGTGTACCCGCTTTTAGTGAAAGCTGAGTAGAAATGTCTCTCAAAATCAAGACACGATTTTCCACGAACTATTTGGCTGCATATTGCACTAAAAATTAAATAAATATTTTAATTGAACAAAAGATAAATTCTAAAGTCATGACCATACTCGCATTGTATAATATATTCTGTATAATACACGGTATACAGCCTTCACTATTTCCCAACAAATGTCCAAGAAAGTACACCCACTGTATAAGTAATATATACTATAGTATTATAAAGTCGACCCAAGTTTGTAATGGTTCGTAATATTGATCCATGAAAACAATTTTGAGACAGATGTTCATAAATTGTTCTAAATACTTCATTTCTGAATATACTTTTATATGTACGTCATAATTCAAAAACGAAAAATCAACGGGCTATAATACTCTAAAATGTATATTTAAAACCTTAAGACAATATTTAGGTTAAGTTGGCCAAAAATTTTGAACGAGTTAACACGCCAAGTTGATTGATTAATTTGTTGCGGTTATGTTGTCGCGGATATTCATTATGTCCTCAAAGATTCTGTTAAGGGAACCAAATTTATATGTATAAAACTATTATTTTACAGATAAGAAAATTTATGAATGCACACTTCCAACATAATAACCTGTCCAAGTAGCCGAGCGGTCTAAGGCGTTATGTCTGTGCAGTATTCAGTACTTGGAAACTGGGAGGTTATGGGTTCGAATCCCGACATCGGCAGTTTGTCGGTTAATTGACTAAACTGTCGGCGTATGGACAAGAACGAAGTAACCGGCTATGCTTGAGAAGGTTTTCTGCAGTTTACTCCACGAACTCCAGATGAATATCGGCATAGTTCCTATCATAGACGGCTGCAGCCGCATATCCTACCAATTCCTAGTCTACTCACAAATTCCTTCCACTCCACTCACATCCTCACATCGTAAGGCATCACAATAGAGCTTATGGTCGAAGTGTAGCCCATCCAGGGCAGCCTTTACAATCTACCTACCTCTACCTCCAACTTAATAATTCGACATGTGTTTTTGAAATCCAATTTTCATAGTGAAATAGTGTGAAGGAGGTAAACCCTCATAGAGGTAAAACATAATATGACGTTTGTTATCTGTTTTTTGTGTTTGGTAAAATAGAATGTCAAATTGAATTTAGTGAAATTCATTAGGAAAGTGTTTTGAATATAGATTTAAAATATTCATAGGGATAGAAATGAAATTAAACAGTAAATTGTTGAACATTTGATGTTCTTTGTAAAAATTTTACTCTCTAGCAGGTTGAAAAGGATATCATTCTACCAGTTCTTCAAATGGGAGGCCGCGGGTAATTTCAGGTAGTGATAATATCTTTTTTTTTCTCGAGAGACTCACTTAGTTTTTGCATGTCTTTTATATGAATTCGTGCAAATAATTATATATTTAATTTATACGTCGAATTCAAAGTCACACCTTAAATGACCATCTTCATGTGTAAGTTACGAGAGGAATTATTTTTCGTTACCGTGTAAACACTTGGAATAATTAAATGCGCATTACAACAAAGTAGTTTGTTTCAATATAGTAAGCAATAAAAAATATATAAATCAAGTAATGGGCGTTACCATAAAATTATTAATTGAAGCGTTCTTCTATATTGAATTTAAAGACTAGTATAATAAAAGGTATAAAATCTTTTTAATGATATAAATAATAATATTTAAAAATATGGGTTCTTAACAGAGTTTTTATATTCTGAATAATAAAAATTAAATTCCATACATATTATTTTTATCTTTCATATAATGGAAATTCTTTTTCATCATAGAAATTAGAAATCTATAGCTACAACAATAATCTTATATCCTCGCGTTGTACTGGCCTCAGAAATCTTGGTGCCCTAAACGAATGATTTCAATGGCCCTTGGAAATTTTTCAACAAAATATAATTCAAATTAGAGGATAGTTATTTTGACTTGACTTACTTGACTTATGTCCTGTGTTTCCGAGAGGGACGTAGGTCCTCAACAAAACAGCGCCAACACGATTCTGGGCCAGAGATATAACTTTCCCCAGGATTTATTTTCTTCTGCTAGTTCATTATTCTAGTGTTTTACTCAAGGTGTTTCGAGGTTGACCTAATTTTTATTCCTTGGGATCCAACCAAAGTTTTGCTGTTTGATACGGTATGTTCACTGACTCATAGCTATGTTCACTGGCGAATGATGACATTGGTTCTACAAATTTTTATTGGAGATCGTGTTGGGTAAGTATATGTTGATGATGTGCCGTAGAGAACGATTGATTAGCGTTTGTAGTTGGCTGTTTACTGTTTGGGATACTTTCCATGTTTGACATCCATACAAAAGAACTGAATTTACATTGGCCTAAAAAATTTGTGGCTTTGAATGTTTTCTGAATTGGTGCGATCTTCTGATGGGTCTTAGTTGGAAGCAACCTTGGCTTTGTCGCGGTATCTTGGCTCTCTTTTTAGCCTTTAAAGGAGTGCTGTAGACCCTACAACAGATTTCGATACTCCAAACAAAAATACAAAAAATATTAGTAAAATTTTACTAAATTTATGTAAATTGGACCACACGCAATTAAAATAAAATTAAATAAAACAAAAACTTTATGATTTTATTGAAACCTAATATTTATTTATGTAAATTAGGCTAACAGAGCAACCTGAGCAGAACACAATTATAAGTGTCTCATAATTAGACGCTAATTAAATGCCTGAACTAAAAATTAAATGCTCTTTGTTGTATTGTGTAACCGCATTCTCTCCTAGCTTAATTTTAAGCTAGCAGAGCAATATTTAAAAAATCAATTAATTATATTGTATTTAATATCAAATTATTAAGCTAATTAAATGCTATAACAAAAAATTAAATGCTCTTTATTGCGCTGTGTAACCGCATACTCTCATACTATATAGAGACCATGGATCGTACTAGAAAAAGGCTTGTTAATAGGAAATATTGTTTTTGAAAATATATTTTTTATAGATTCTTCTAAAACAAATAATTAGTTTCTCAACAACCACGGATGCATTCAGAGAGGTCGACAATGGTTCGACCATTGTATGGATGTGATACCCCTCACTAGAGTGTCCATTTAGTACGCTTGGCTAATGGCAATACATTCTATCAGTTCAAAATTTTACAATATAATTCATAACATAATCGTTGTTTGTTAATAAGTGACAAGCTTGCGGTGACAATAAGTGACAAAATTAACATGTTCGAATTATTATTATTATTTTTTTTACAAAATAAATTATATTTGATTTTAGAAAAAACAAGTAGTGTAACTAACTGAGTTAATTGTATATCAATGATTGAATTGCTAAAAATTCTGCGAAGTCAAATAATGAGTTTATGAAAAAAATTTTCAAACAAAAGTTATTTATTTTAAAAAGAAGATTTTTTGTTAACAAATTTTTTTTCTATCTCTTACGCTTTCAAAGATGTGTATATAACCCCCCCCCCCCCCGATCGAAGGAAAAAACGTTCCAATGGTTTCAAAGATAAGCAGTTTTGCCAAACTATAGTCCGATTTTGCCCATTAAGGAACTTGACGTTACTTTTTTGCTCTAGAACACATTTCAGCTCGTTATCTCTTTTCGTTCTGGGTTATCGTGTCCACAGACAGACAGGCGGACACACGAAAAAGGCCAAATTTTATGAACACATATACCAAACATTCATGCCTACGATCAACATTTTTAAGCGTTACAGTCGTGATCAAACTTAATATACCTTGTATATTTACATATACTAAATTATACGGCCCATAGGTTTGGGCAAGAAGGTTTTACAATAAAATATATTTCTTGTATTCGTGTCTAACAAACACAAAATATTATATATCTCTCTTAATATTAGAATAATCGAAAAATGTATAAGGAGTAAAGTTGTAGAAAATCAAGTTTGCTACAATTCTTTACTTAATCATTTTCTCAAACTTTAATGTGAACAGAGGTATTTAGAATTTTAACGTTCAGTTTGTAGTTGTAAATATTTCTGTAAATATTAGTGTAATAGAAAATTGATAAGAAACAAAATTACGGTAAACCTTAGTACCTAAAACTTAACTCCTGATAAATTTTTAGATTTTTCATATATTAAGGGAGATATACCACATTTTGTGTTTCCCCCTCTCTACAAACCCCCTTCCATCTTGTCCGATTTTTCCCAACAACGAACTTGACATTTAGAATACCGAAATCACCTCAAATACCAAATTTCATTCCAATCGGAATAAAACTGTGACCGCTAGAGAGTCCACAAACACTTCAAAAAAGTACATATACACACTCATATATATATATATATATATATATATATATATGTGTATATATGTGTGTATATGTACTTTTTTAAGTGTTTGTGAACTCTCTAGCGGTCACAGTTTTATTAAATTATAGCGATAGTGATTTTTAACATCTAATAGGTAGGATCGATGGACATTTGAAGAAATTTTTACGAAATTCCAACATTGGTGCATAAACAATAGCTGCATTTCCTTTGGAGGAAATTCGCTAAAAATTCAAAATCAATATTTAATTTTTTTCCAATTAAAAAAAAAAAAATTCGTACCGCAGTCAACTTAGCGAATTTCCTAAGAATACATAAATCGCTCTCAGGCGGTGAAAATATTTTTCACTTTGAAAATCGAAAAACTTATTTCTACTTTTTTTTTTTTTTGGCACATGGCAGCGTATCTTGAGCAGATTACGGTACAGATGCTGTGGTTTCGATAAAGTAAAGAAGGGGGGCTAACTCTCGTAGCAAAAACGACCCCTTCAGAAAAATGACATTTTCTGAATTTTCTTTTCATTGAATGCGGCATATAATAGTACATTTTGAGCACATTTCTTTTGAGCGTCTGCTTAACGAAGTTTTGTTGTCAATATATAGAACGGCCAGTTTCTAATAAATTAAGAGAGTTTTACTTTCATGTTCTTACCAAACTGTATTTACTGTTAAAAACCTTTTGAATGTTTATTCTATCATATACTCTGAATGATTTTATTACTTCAACTATCGATTATACTAATTGTAAAATGTTGCAATATTATATTGTACAGACATGTAAATATCATAGTAAAGCACTTTTCAATTTTCTAATTGTTAAAACTTTTTTATTGCGATACGGATTAATTTTGTAATAAAAATTTTACGACATTTCTTGTTATACAAGATGGATTGCCATCACGTATGTATCAGATAATCCATTTATTTAATTAATATGTAAAATAACACTATAATAAAAATGGTAAAAAATGGATACGGACTCCACTAGGGTGATTTTCGTTACTAAACAAACTATATTCATGGATATCTAACGAACGAATATACAACAAAACTTGCATATGTAGAACAAGAAATGTAACAAATAACTAAGTTAATTGCATAAACTTACTGTATATACTGAGTGTATTACCTCTGTTTATGATACTTTACTTCGTATCTTACTTTATCACATAGCACGGTAAAGCGTCAGACAAGTGTAAGCCCTACCTACTCTTATCCTACAGGAAGGATTAGAGGCAGTTTAGGAACCAAAAAGGTTTTGAAGCTCTAATTCTCAGTTCCCATGATATTTAACCCTAGAAATCGACATTTTGGGTTCTGACTGACTGACTCACTCACTCAGTAATCATCAGTATTCTAGGGTATTTCCAGTTGTCTTCGAAATTGATTTTTAGTAGACAGATAAGTCATAGACTAAAACCACCCAGAAAAGTCTATAAACTGAAAAATCCCCTCAAAAATTATACCTCAAGAACGGTATGATGAAGAAGAAAAATTATGAAATTAAAAATTTTTCTTGATTCAAAATAAATAACTTTGTTATAAAATTTATAATTTTTCGTAATTTCTGTTCAAACATTGCAATTATCATTAGCGATGTGCCTGCAGCCACTCTATTGACCAGTTATAATCCGATCAGAATGAAATTTGGTATGTAAGGTGTCTATATACAATATATTCTTTTGAAACACGGTAAATATATTTCCGACTACATGTACACGCAAATAGACTTCATAAATATCCAAAAATAATTATCCAAAAAAGTTTCCTAATTTAAAATTGGCGGTCACTTTAAATGCTTAATATTTAATATCCAGAAAATCAGAAATTTTAACAAAAATTTTTACGATACAAATGTTTAAGAATTTTGAAATACAAATCAAACGACATCTTACTTATGAAAATCGATACAAAAAAAGGAGCTGCGGAACTTACCGAATTTACTTAGAATATATAAATCACTCTCAAGTCACAATTTAAGTCTGATCAAAATGAAATGTCGCATCTGATATCATCATTTTAGTATTTTCAATGGGAAGGGGGGCGTAAAGATAGAAGAAAACACAAAATATAAAATATCTCTCTTAATATTGGAACAATGGAAAAAAGTACAACGAGTAAAGAATAGTTGTAGAAAATCAAGTTTGCAATAATCATTACCATTATCATTTTTCTCAAACTCTAATATGAACATAGATATTTAGAATTTTAACTTTCCATCTTTTATTGTAAATATTTCTGTAAATATTAATGTACCAGAAAAATCATAAAAAACAAAATTACAGTCAAACTAAGTGCCTACAACTTAACTCCTGATAAACTGAATGTACATATATATGATTTATATAAAAATATATATATATATATATATATATATATATATATATATATATATATTTTAACGATAGTGATTTTTAACATCTAGTAGGTAGGATCGATGGACATTTGAAGAAATTTTTACGAAATTTCAAAAGTGGTACAAAAACAATAGCTGATTTCCTTTGGAGAAAATTCCAATAAAAGTATATATAGGGACCTTATACTCAAAAATTAAATGTTTGTTTATATATTTTTATGTATACAAATAACTTAATGAATTTTGAATTATTCTGCTTAGATGTCGGTGATATTAAGATATATAATGATTAATAATGTGCTATTATTTTATAGTTACTATGGCAACAACAATCAAAATTTTATAATTATTTTTTAGAAGAATAGTTTCTGTGGAAATGAAAAATTGAACAAAAGTTTTAACCGACTCCAAAAAAAGGAGGAGGTTCTATGTTCAACTGTATGTTTATTTTTTAAAGCGTGCTAACCGATTTCTCAGCCAATTGTAGATCGATTTTGAAAATTCTTGTTTTGTTTGAGAGGGTATCTCTCGAGGTGGTCCCATTGTCCCATTGTCCCAAGTCCTAATCTGATGAGGGGATCCCATGGTAATCTAGGGAAGGGAAACCGACTTCAAACCGATCAGTAGGTAGCCCGTCATACTAATAATAATATTTTATTACACGTAATGTCACAACTAACTGAGTTAATTGTTTGAATACCCAGTATATACTGAGTTGTATTTTAATGATTGAATTGTTAACAAATCAGCATATTCGAACAATTAACAATTCGCTTTCCGAAGAACATTTAAGCACAAATAATGAGAAATCTACTGAGTTTATGAAAAAAAAATTTCAAACAAAAGTTGTTTATTTTAAAATGAAAATTATTTTTTGAAAATAATTTCAGCTCGTTATCCCATTTCGCTCTTGAGTTATCGTATCAACAGGCAGGCAGGCGGACATGTGGTAATGGCCGAATTTTATGAACATATATACCACACATTCATCCCTACGATCAATATTTTTAAGCGTTACAAAGTCGGGATCAAACTTACTATACCTCTTACATTTACATATTCTGGTTAAAATAATTATACGTAATAGGTTTGGACAATAATTGTCTGTTGGATTAAATCTGTTATTTTTAGCTTTTTAATATATTTTTAGCAGTATAAATTAGCTAGTCGTAATTTACTCTTTGACAATTAGAAATGGATAGAAGGCCGAGATCAATAGACAAAAATAAAAATAAAATTAACCAAAATAAAATAAAATAAATTTTATTGAAATTACTCTCGTTAAAATTTCTTGCATTCAAGTTTACTCTTGTTAACCTTACTCTTATTAAAATTACCCTTATATTGTCTCAGGATATGTTACTCGTTGCTAATTTGGTGACAGTTTAACGATGTTGCTGGATCTCTTTAAAATTATTTTTTCTCGACAGTGGTACTTTCAGTAATCTATTTATTAAAAAGTTGAATATGGCTAGTTTGTGTTGAAGTGAACTATTTGAATCCGAAGTGATGTATCTTTCTATATGGGCGGGTTTTCTGTAGATATCAAAATTTATCTGTGCTCATGTTCCTGCCGATTTTTAAATCTAAGAAGGGGATTCAGCCTTCCTTTTCGACTTATGTTGTGAACTCTACCGATGGATGCATTTTGTTAAGCTTTTCTAGAAAAGTTTTGGGATTTTCTTTATCGGTATCAAAAATCGTAAAAATGTCATCAACATCGAATGACATTAGTAGTGATTTTGGTTGTACCGGTTGATCTTTGATTTTATCAATTAGTTCAATGTTATTTCTGATTGAGTATGAATTTGTTTGGTTAAAAGCCTGGAATTTTGCAACTAGCCATTTTGCTATCTTGTATGTTTGAGAATTGATTCCCGAGACTATTGGTCTCATTGATCCGTCGTTTTTATGAATTTTTGGATGGCAATATAATCTTCGAGTTACCGTGTTTGAACTTGGTATTTTATTTGTTTATTTATGATTTTTGGACATTCGTCTAAAGTATCTTTCAGTTCTTTTATGAATGCCGATAATGGTCCTCTGAGTTCTGTATGGGCCTTGGTCTAGCATTTTGTTAACTTTTTGCGAATGATCGGTTTTATTCATTATTACTATTGAATTGCCTTTGTCTGCTTTTAAATAATGAACCTGTTTTTGTTTTAAGGATTTAACAATTTCTACATCAGTGTTTGACTTCCTCGTCATTGTGTTCGTAATTATTTTTGCACAATTGCACTCGTGAGCAAATATAATGTTAAACAGATCCTTGGTAACACAAAAGACAAAAGAGAAAAAGAACAAAAATCGGGAATCTATAGCATAGAGTTGCCATCGTGTTCACAAACATACATTGGCCAAAGCCGTAGACAAAGTGGAACCCGATTCAAAGAACATATGGCTCATATGGAATACGGCAGGTTAGAAAAATCCTGTGTAGCTGGACATATTCTAGAGAATGACCATAAAATCGACATATCCAATTTAAACTTGTTAAGGCAGTACAAAATCCTTCAGAGCTGGATGCATACGAAAGCATATACATTCAGAAATAAATACTATTCAAAAGAAATACAATGAATTTAGACAATGGACCGGTTCCGAATTCAGATTTAATCGAAATTTTACGGTAAAATTAATCGTCAATATGTCCGTGTCTCTGTTTCTAAAGATGTCAAAATATAAAAACCTGTTTACTACACAACGCATTACTCAGCACCAATCAGGTGCGATCTTAAAATAGTATCAAAGGTCGGCCAAACATATATAAGCTGGGTAAAACCAAGCAACATCGTGAAACTGTCACCAAATTAGCAACGAGTAACATATCCTGAGACAATATAAGAGTAATTTTAATAAGAGTAAGGTTAACAAGAGTAAACTTGAATGCAAGAAATTTTAACAAGAGTAATTTCAATAAAACTTATTATATTTTAATTTATTTTTTATTTATTTTTGTCTCGACTTTCTATATATTTCTAATTGCCAAAGAGTAAATTCCGACTAGCTAATTTATACTGATGATGACTACTTTGAAGTCGAAATACGTATTTATAATACAAAAAAACTGATTTTATTTAAAAAAAATAGAATTCTCATTAATTATCATTTGATAATTTAATAGTTAAATCGTTTATTTAAAATGAAAATGTAATACATAAATTTATAAAAATGAAATAAAATATAAATATAAAAAATTTTTCAATGAATTTTAAAATATGATACTAATACGTTAACTAATTACTGTGTAAATTTAAGAACGAATAATGAGTGTACGTTATCCAAAAACAAGCGGTGCACGTCGTGCAACAACATTACGATCTCGAAGACCAGCAATTGTGGATCCACAGCAAAATTTTAAGTATGATGTCCGAAGTGCCAGTTTTGAGAGTTGGACCAGGTATGTACTCTTTGATTTCTTTTTAATACGTTAAAGTTGTAATTTTATGGGTGATTACAAAAGATTATATCACTTCACGTTTAGTTCTTTCTCACCGAATCGATGATGCAAGTTGGACAATAGAACGGATTGGATTCAAATTTGTTACAAAACCTATTATTCATTAGCGTTCATATTAATCGTTTCTAATATATGCATACCTATAAAGTAGACGATAAAAAAGATTAATAAATTCGATTGGTGAAATTGCAACACAAAATAATTAAACGATTAAGATATCGAATCTAAGTAATAAATTTGATATCGGGCATTGAGACATAAAATTGAATAAAGTACTCTCGCCTAACAAGGCCCGGCTCCTAATAAAACCCAGGTATGAAAAGTCATTATTGTAATTGTTGAATTAATTCGAAATATTCAACATGTAAGCAGAAACATCAATAGAGTGCTTTCAAAGTGTTTACACACAGACAATATACAGCGATTATGATATGTGTTCTTTAGTGGGAGCGCCGGGAAGTCTTATTAATTTTTTTTTGTGGCTAAAATTTGAAATTTTTTTTCTAATTTTTGTGTACCAACTTTGAATAATTTCCTATCCAACAAAAAAAAAATTGCCAAAGTCGGACTACTCTGTAAAAAGTTATGCGTGATCATACATAAAAAAAATATATATACAGGTTGAATTGAGTACCTCCTTCTTTTTGTATGTAAAAACTGAGTATTAAAAATCAAAATGTTGCTATGCGATTTTTCTATTTTTTCTAATTACAACCTCGAAAAAAATTTCAATAAATCCATTTCGTTTTGAAATAGGTATAAATGCTACTAAGAGTGTATTCTATACATAAAACTAAGCTATTTTTAACCAATTATTTTTTTCGTTTTCATAACATTCAAGAATAGTCCCACGACTCATATTATAACATATCCTGGACATATTTCTGCAATTCTTAACAAAAATCCTTGATTGTAATTTTTTAGAAGGCAAATAATAATTGTTAGCACCTACTCCTGAACCTTAGAAAAGTTTGCTTGTTGCAGGCATCCAGCCTGTACTTATATATAATATATAAAGAGGTAAATACTTTATATACTATATATATAAAATGGTAAAATTGGTTTGTTTTTTAAAATTATCTAAAAATTATTTCACAATAAAAACTTTTGTTTGAAGCATCCGTGACACAATAAAAACAACAACAAAAAAAACTTTTAAAGGATGCGAGATAGAGAAAATCTTTAAAAAAAAAAGTTATCTAATAATAACAACCAACTTTTGTATGAAACATTTTTCACCAATTCTAAAAATTCTTTCACGGATAGAAAGTCATACTATTCTCGAGTGAAAAAGACTATAAATTGGTTTTTAATACATTACGTGTTCACATGGCACGCTAAAAACCAAACTTTTAAAGGATGCGAGGTAGAGAAAATCTTCAAACAAAAAAATGTTTATCTAATAAAAACCAACAACTTCTTTTATACAACTAATCAAACATTTTTTCATACACCTAATAGTTTAGACACAATTTCAGTGCAAAACCTGTGCGGATCAGCAATAATAAATAAAGAAATACATGTTTCAGAGTTTTTCGATAACCAACTCTGAAGGGGGTAAAATAAGGAAAGAGATACCGATTTTTTTTAAGTTAAAGGCATGATAATTTCTATTTCAACTATACATCACTATTTTAAATTGAAATTTAGCCTATGAATTATAAATAAACAAATAAATACGTGTAACAGCGTTTGAAGAAAATTATATAGTCCTTGACGAGGAGAAATATTATTTTACTCAGTTGAAAGGTGTTTACATAATTTTTGCGGGAGAAGCTTCAATGAGTAATGCTACTACGTTAGAAAAATAAAATATCTTACATCTATATATCCACATGAGCTATGTTTGTATAACTCAACTCATACCCAGATAATTTTCAGGAATAATAAATTTTTATAAATATTATAAAAAGCACAATTTGTTTTTCTTTTTTCATTTAAAAAATGTGATGCTATCAATAATTTTTTTAATAAAATTTATACTGCAATAAATCTAGTCAAATGTTAGGCAGTTGTTTCTCCTACATCGATTAATAAACTCAAATTTCATATGTTTCGACTACAAAGTAGTCATCATCAGCATGATATAGCTAATCGTAACTATATCCGGCATATGGAGTCAAGGATATTTTACTCGTTGCTAATTTGATACGGGGTTTCCTCAGTAAGGTTGTTGTGAAGAAAATTCAATTTAATGACAGGTTCTTCAAAATTTTACAGCTTATTATTTCAATACTAAAGAATATCCTGTCCAAATTTGAAGTTGATCCTGTTTTTAGTTTTTGAGTAAAAAAATGCTAAAGTTACGATTTTTAATAGATTTCTACATAGGTTAAATGGACTCGTCGGTGAAAACATGAATCCAAAAATCAATATCTCGACAACCAGATATGCCAGTGTTATGAAAAACTGTCATAATATTTATCAAAGTTTTATATATACCTGGACCAAATTTCAAATTAATCTTGTTTTTTGTTTCTGAGATAGTTAAATTTGTAGATCGAAAAATGTTCAAAATCTAGTTTTATTTTTAGTTATATTTATTTTTATCTAGTTTTATTTTTAGTTTTATTTAGTTTTATCAAGTTTTATCACCCACCATGAAACTTTTTTGAAACATATTTTTAATTATTAAAACTCTTCGAAAAAATGAAATTTCGGATTTAAGTTTTAAACAATATGTTTTTTTTTTCTTCAAATATATATGTTTTTTACAAAAATTAAATTATTTGAAACGATTTAATTGCAAAATTTTTAATTATTTACAGTTGGCAATGGATGAGATATCAATGCATTTAGTATGGGACAAACTCCCCACCCCTACTTTCCCTCACCAGTTTCAAAACAACCTTAACTGACGAATTATAGGATTAGGTGTGTGATGAACCCATCCACTGCGTCGATTGGTGGTAATCCTTATGACCATCTGGTCTTCTTTGTGTCCATACCATTACAGGGACTACTGACGTGCAACCTTTGCAGGAACATTTTAAGGACAAATAATTGTTCGGTAGTTGGTTGCTAGTCTGTATAGCTGTTGCAGAACAAAATTACATGTCCTTGATCTGGTTGCTGTAAAAATCAAAATTATTTGATATTTTGTGGGAGGAGTTTAATGTTGCTGTACAAGTTGTTCGTGTGTAGCGATATTTGCAACATATTATCTAAAATTTTATGTTTTCCTAATATTTTTTATGTTTTATTACATAGATCAAAAAATGTGTGACAAAAAATGTCACACAACAAACTTGAAAAAAGTGAAGAGATACATACAAATAAATTAGTAAATAAATAAACTACAAATTAAATGAGAAAGATAGAGACAAGATGACAAGTGATCGAATTTTTGAGATAGAGTAATCAAGTAATCAAGTAATGTTTTCAATTTTGGTTGCACGTCTGTAGGAAAAATATTTTGTAGACGGAGTTCAATGTTGGCTGCACAATGTCCCGCGTTTGTAGCCTACTTTAGGGTGTTAGCAGCTAATCTTGACATTCAGGTATTAATTTTGAAAATGTTTAAATTTTATTCAATCAAAATTAGAAATTGACCCATTATCTACATTAATTATTTGTTTTCTGAATTTATGTATAGTCCAGTAAATAAGCTGGAAAATACTGTACAATCTAGAAAAGTGGTGGAACCGCACCGATTTAAAAAATTCTTTTTTTCCTGGATTCCTTGACCTCCAGGAACATTCATTAGAATTAACCCCTGCATTACCTCGAAAAAAGCCCCCCAAAGCTCCCCAAATAGTAACAGGGATAAAAAAATTTTTAATTATAAAAAAGTCTTTCGGGGGTTTTTGGGGTCGCTGATTACGAAATCGAGGTCACTTTACGAATCCACCCTCACTTGCTTTTGGACTTCGGATTCGAAATCAACGTCCCCGAAAACCCCCAAGAGACGATTTCCGTGGTGAACTTTAGAATTTTCAATATTTTTTTATCGCTGTTACATTTGGGGTGCTTTGGGAGGAGGAAAATTACCCTAACTTTATCATTTTTCGAGGTAATACAGGGGTTAGTGGTGATAAATGTTCCAGAAGGTCTAAAGAACCCAGGAAAAAAATTTTTTTTTAATCGATGCTGTTCTACCATTTTTGCCGCTTTCCCGGATTATTAAGTGGACTAGTATATAAATACTTTCGTTTGCATCTAATTATGTGGGGTTTTGCACTGATTTCAGTAGTTTTATATTAGATTTGTCAATTTTGACGTTGTTCTCAATAACATGAGCTATTCACGATTTTTCGGTTCTCCCAAATATGAGCCAGATGATCTTTGATTCGAAGATTCTGAGAATTTTTCAGTTGAGAGGTTATAAACTAACTATGGTTTGTGCAGTTTAGGTGTTTTACAAGTTAGTTTATGCGTATTTAAGCTGCGTTTGGGATAATTGAACTTTCCGTAGAGTTTTATAGTTTTTGACTTCTGTTTATGTTTTATAACGATGTGAATTTGTCAATACCAGAAAAGCCAGTTTTGGCGTTTTTGATCATGTAGATTTTTTGTTATCATTAAATGTAAACTGCGTTTAGTATGCAGTGATTTAATTTCTAAATTTAGCCATTTTCTTTTGGCAGCTAGTATTGATTTAGCCGCTTTACTCTGGATATTCTACCTGCTATGTTGAATGTATAATAATATTTATCATTAAAAGATATGATCTTCCGGCATATTCAAATGCAAAGTGCGATAAAGGAATAAAACCGTTCATCCAAATATTTCGAAGATTATGATCAACGCCGGTTTTCCACCTAGGCCTACAAGACCCTGGCCTAGGAGCCCAGCAAGCCTAGGGGCCCCAGTGGCGGAACCTTTATGTAAGCTCAAAGGCCTACCTAGCCTTATCAAAAATCTTCATCGAAAATATTAACTTAAAAGCCTTGAACCGATATTATTCGAGTTTATTATACGATATTAGACGAAACTATATCGTTTGGAATCTAAAGACATCCGTGAAGGAGCCAGAAATCTTATAGATTTTTATCCGGGGGATTTGGACAGGACTATGGAAAACGAGTGTCTGCACCTGCGAGCTCATTTGTCGTCGAATGATGAAGTTATAGAGTTGTCGTCACTAAATCTATACAAATACTTATCGGAAAAAGGCTTTTTGAAAATTTATTTAAACGTAGGAATTGCGCTCCGAATGCTGATAGTTCATATTGAAAATCGAAATTAACAAGGAATTTCGTGGAAAAGTATGCATTGATTTTTAGTTAATTTATCAACATTTAAATGAAAAGATAATTTCCAATAGTTACAAATAATGAAATAGGTACAAATAATGAAATATATGTCTTTTTGAGGAAAAAAACAGAGAGGTGAGAAGATTTGACAACGACATACTGAATAATACTCGGTATGATCACGTTTTTTATTTATCACATCAGCGGTATTAACAGCGCGGTGGTGGGTCAGACCAAGTTTAAGCACTAACTATGTTTACAGGATTACAGGAAGGATTAGAGAGGGTTTAGCCTCTGTATCTCAGAAACCGAAAAAGTTATGAAGCGCAAATAAACGTAGCGTGAGACCCACCATCTGACGGTGCGTACCAATTTTCAACATAACAGCTTTAATAGTTTCTAAAATATTCAACACTAAAAATCGATATTTTGGGGAATGACTGACTGACTCACTCATCATCACTATTCTAGGGTACTTCCAGTTGTCCTAGAAAATTGATTTATGGTAGACAGATAGATAGATAGATTGTAGAGGCTGCCCTGCACGGGCTACACCTTGGCCGTACGGTCTATTGTGATGCCTAAGGATGTGAGAATGTGATTGGAGTAATGTAATTAAAGGAATTTTTGTGTATAGACTAGGGATTGGTAGGATATGCGGCTGCAGCCGACTATGGTAGGAACTATGCCGATATTCATCTGGAGTTCGTGAAGGAAACTGCAGAAAACCTTCTCAAGCATAGCCGATTACTTCGTTCTTGTCCATACTCCGACAGTTTAGTCAATTAACCGCCCCTTTTTTTTTCTTAATAATTGACAAACTTCCGATGTCGGGATTCGAACCCATAACCTCCCAGTTTTCAAGTAGCCTAACTACGCAGATATAACGCCTTAGACCGCGCGGCAACTTGGAATGGTAGGCAGATAGGTCTTAGGCTGAAATTCCCCCGAAATGTCTGAAAACCAAAAATACACCCCCTCCCCAAGGATAGTGAAAGTTTATACCAGAAATACGGTAAGAGATAGAAGAAAAATTATGAAACAAAAAATTTATCTTGTTAAAAATATATAACTTCTGTCTGAAAATAACTTTCCTTAACATTTATAAATTTGCCATAATTTCTGTTCAAACATTGTCAATTAACATTAGCGATGTGTCTGTATCCACTCTAGTGACCAGTTATTATACGCACCGAGCGCAACCGTACTCAGTGCCATGCGTGGTCAAAAACACAACGTCACGACCATTATTAGTATATTAAAAACCACAGGCGTTTAACAAAAATTTATAGTTAATTTAGCTTGTACATATTGTTTATTTAATAAAATTAATTATTTTTGTTAAACGCCTTGGTTTTTAAAAACTTTCATGGGTCATTAATTTGTTTTTTGACCACGCATGGCGCTGAGTACGGTTGCGCTCGAAGCAAATAATCCCACCAGAATGAAATTTGGTATGTAAAGTCCTATTGGTATTTGAAAGACGATGTTTGTTCATACGTATACGAAAGCATGCTTCTCTAAAACACTTTGTTTATTTTTTTAGAGAGGAAAGATGAACAGGAGAAAGGAAATCATATACGTTTGTCATTTTTTAAGAACTGCATCTTAAATAATATATATACTTACAATAAATAATATTTATTTATAGTAAGTATAGTAAAATGCCTAGTATAGTAAAATATATCTTTCCTTTATTTTATAATTTTTGTCGGTTTGTATCAACCTAATAATTAGTTCACGTTAATAATAACATTAAAGATACTCCCTAAAAAGGAGTGCAACGTGCTCAAATCAAATAATAAATTACGCAAAGTGGTTTAGATAAAATTAGCAAACTAGAAGTTAAAGGAAAAAAATTACCAATGCATTCATAAGACGTATAATTTGCCAGCAGAAACTCGTACGACCAAAACCCTCTCACCCTATCAAGGTTTGTATCCATAATCCTTTTTGTTATTCAGTTATATATCAACCTAATAATTAGTTCACGTTAATAATAACATTAAAGATACTCCCTAAAAAGGGGTGCAACGTGCTCAAATCAAATAATAAATTACGCAAAGTGGTTTAGATAAAATTAGCAAACTAGAAGTTAAAGGAAAAAAATTACCAATGCATTCATAAGACGTATAATTTGCCAGCAGAAACTCGTACGACCAAAACCCTCTCACCCTATCAAGGTTTGTATCCATAATCCTTTTTGTATATTCAGTCAATTTGTTATCATGTTAATTTAATATATTTAAATTAATGAATTTGCTCGCAAATATATTGCGGTTCTATCAATTCCGCTTGTTTTTTACATCAGCGCTATCCATCGTTAGACGATTTCATTATAAATAATGAATATTATTCTTACTATTTAGCCTAAATCAATTATTTAAGCTTGAAGTCAGTACCGTAGTATGTTACTACCACACGTGTCAATTTTGAAGTTCTAGCAGAATATGCTTTCTGAGTAATTTTAAGTTAATAAAAATAATTATTTTCGTATGATAGTAAAAATGGTATAATTTAAAATTGTACATACCGAAAAATCATAGTTAGAAAAGAATCACTCTAATATAGGTCTACAAATCTTAAATAATTCGACCTTGAATGTTTAACAAAAAGAATAAATTGTTCCCACTAATAATGGTATTTATATCTATACCATTTTTTCGGTACGATAAACAGTTTCATTTCCATTATAATAGTACTTTTATAATAGTACTTTTATAACATTGTACATGCTTAATTCGATCAAAAATATTTTCAGATGTATCTATTCAAATGAAATCATATTATAGTCTAAGAGCTGGGGTTCATTCATATGTGGACTATATTTTTGGAAAACTTCATATACGTCCATATGAAATCATGTTATATTGATTTTCGAACTTATGATAGACAGTTCCATCATATGTTAAAAATTCATTACGCAGGAGCCTTAGCTAATTTCCTTGGAATACGTAAATTACTCTCTAAAGGCCACAATTATAGTTTGATCAAAATGAAATCTCGTATCTGATATGATTTTAGTATTTTTCAAGTCCATTTTTATTAATAAAATCGCATAGGTCAAGAAAAAGGGGGTATAAACAAAGAAGAAAACACAAAATATAACATATATCTCGTAATATTAGAACAATCGAAAAATGTATAAGGAGTAAAGTTGTAGAAAATCGAGTTTGCTACAATTCAAAACCTTATTATTTTTTCCAAACTCAAATGTGTACAAAAATATTTAGAATTTTAACTTTCAATCTTTAATTGTAAATATTTCTGTAAATATTAGTGTAACAGAAAAAATGATAAGAAACAAAATTATAGTAAAACTAAGTACCTACAACTATACTCCTAATACATTTATCGATTTTCCCAATTTTGTGTTTCCCCCTCCCTCTAAACCTCCCTATTTCCTTATATATGTATATATGTATATATGTATATATGTATATATGTATATATGTATATATGTATATATGTATATATGTATATATGTATATATGTATATATGTATATATGTATATATGTATATATGTATATATGTATATATGTATATATGTATATATGTATATATGTATATATGTATATATGTATATATGTATATATGTATATATGTATATATGTATATATGTATATATGTATATATGTATATATGTATATATGTATATATGTATATATGTATATATGTATATATGTATATATGTATATATGTATATATGTATATATGTATATATGTATATATGTATATATGTATATATGTATATATGTATATATGTATATATGTATATATGTATCTATAATATACAAATTTTAACGATAGTGATTTTTAACATCTTTTTTTCTGCGATCGATATTTTTAACCGAACTAAACTTAATATACGCTAGGTAGGATCGATGAATATTTGAAGAAATTTTTACGAAATTCCAACATTGGTACAAAAACAATAGTTGTATTTCCTTTGGAGGAAATTCGCTAAAAAAATAGTGTAACCAAACTTATCTTACATTAAATTTCCATACCAAATTTGGAATCATCAATTTGATAGGATAGTTTTTCGTTATAGTGAACATTTACTGACTTTCCAATAAACGAAAATAAGAAGGTAAAGAAACCTTTCTCTTTTTTTGAGGAAGAAAAATCGTCCTTAAAAGTTCGTTAGAATAGAGTGGATAGTGTCGGACTTTTACCGACTAAAACCCCTTCTCATTCGTCTTGCTACGGGCATTGGTAACCGTTTTCACATTTATTAGATACGTTTTTGCGCTATGATGAAACGAATTGCGTTATACGAATACACGCATTTGCCTTTTTGTTGTTGTTAAAGCATTCATCACGTTCTTTGTGTTGAATATTCTTCCTGTCTTTTGCGTGTATCTTCTTCTGTTTATTTCACTGACGTATACTTTGATTCCTTCGTTTTTCGAAAAGGTGAGATATTGAAGGAGGAAATAAAGCACGCAAATTCAAAAAAACATATTTCGAAAGTACCTATTTTTCTGAATGTTTGGATATATTCACATCTCGATTTCTGACATGCGTCGAGTTTATTATGAAAGTCATTCTTTTGGGATGGTGTTAATTTTTTACTTAGCTGTTGAGAGAGAACTAAAATCAGAAATATTGTATTCTTTCAAAAAAGGGTTCCACTTAAAACGTTGTATTTTTATACCCGTTGCATCATATATACCAGCGTATTTCCGAAAATGTATCTGTCTGTCCGTCCGTCAAGACGATAACTCAAAAACAAAAAGAGATAGCGAGCTGAAATTTATGTTTATTCTAGAGCTAAAAAGTAAGGGCAAGTTCGTGAATGGGCAAAATCAGACCATATTTGGGCAAAATGGATAAAACTGCCTATTTTTAAAACCGTAAGAGATAAAACAAAATTGTTCCGTTTTTTAAAAAAAACAACTTATTTCATACTTATTTCAGTACATGCCGGCTATTTAAGCAATAACTCAATTAATTGTTATGTTTTTTTTTACCCATGCGTCATAAAATACTATCTTACCGCCCGCTTTTCCGCTGGCGTGCGGAATGTAAACTTTCCGCACGCAAATAAATATTTGCAATACATCTAAGTAGTCTGGTAATAATTGAATAGTCAAACAGCCATTTAACGTCAAAAATAACGGGCATTAAAATAGAAATATTCCCGCATTAGTATAAAAAAATAGTATCTGCAACTCGTGTGATGTTGTCGATTACCCACTCGAGAGAATGAGTGGACAATATCGCTCTCGTGCGCAATCGACAACTTACCGCACTTGTTGCACAATATACTATTACTTGTTTTTGTACGTTTTAAAAGCACTTAAATTATATGCAAAAATAATTATTTATAGTTGACATTGAATGTAAGTTCATCTAGTTTGATATCAAGTCAGCAGAAAACTTTTGAGATTATATACTTGCCAAATCCAAAAAGCACTAAAATTCCAAACACCAAATTACCATCTAAATAACACCTTATTATGGTCCAGCGTAAATCCATTTAGCGGCCTTTTCTCTTCAAAGTCGATGAGGGGGGGAGGGGCTTGAAAAAGTAAAGTTTACATTTTACATACATCCATTTCAATTATAACATTCACGTATAAATACACATTTTGATTGAAAGAACCATACTTATTAGAAAAATATACAAAGGATTCATTCTCATGACGTATTTTCAACAATAAAACAGAAATAGATGTGAACTTAATCAAATATATTAGGAAATTATAAATATAACCCCCCTGTCATCTGCTCATCATCAATTCTGTTATCTGTTTATTAGATTATTAATTAGCTTCCTATGATGATTTGAGGCAAAGTTACTATTTATTACTAGAGGCTGGTGATAAAGCTTACTTATAATTACTACAAATACCATATTCTCAGAATATTCCCTCGTGTATTCGTCTACCTATAAACATTTGAATTTATAATCATTTACTGTCCATATTGGATTTAATTAGTTTGTTACTAGACGTAAATCTATTATAACTATTGAATCTAGGAGAATGAAAGTACCGAACGGGATTTTAGTGATTTCAATAGTAAGAGATTGGAAATAGAAACTTTTAGTGTGGTATGTAAATGTACGTAGCACTTCACAGCAATTTTCAGCACCAATAGAATGGCCCGTTGTTGTTTTTCTTTATTTCAAAGTTAGTTGAAAATGGTTTAAAAGTACAAAAGGGTTTCTGAAGAGAGCTGCAAATTTGTCTATGAACGCATTATAATGTAATAATAAAAAAAAACAATAATATTGTTAGCAAATACAACAACAATATTCGTTTTTTTTAAATAGAAAATTATGAGCTTTGCCCCGTTCTGCCACGGGCATAGGACAGAACGAGGTGGTAATGACAGGTCTTTACAAACTCATATAAAACTAATGGGAATGCAGAAAAAAAAGAGTTTTTGCACAAAATTCTTTCTCTAGAACAGCCTCATCATCTTCGCTGTCTATTCCCGCCGGGGAAAAATTAAATGAAGTGACTCTGTTGTCAGTTGTCATCCAAGAGCACCTAGGGGTAGTAAAATTACCATCTTCACTTGAAGGCTTATCAAGTCTGATATCAGTTGTGTCTGCTGAAAACTATTGTAAAACGTTGCGGCACACTGGGGTATCCTATTCCACCCAGCCCGGTCCGCTCCAGAGATATGATTCGGGTTAGAAGGGTAAGTTCACTCCAAAAAGATACATAAACAAACATTTAGCTACACCAAACTAAATACAATTAAACGTACTTCAAGCGAGATCATCATAAGTTACAATACAAGAGCAAAAAATCACACTTAACTAAAACTTCCCGCACCAACGACGAAGAAAACTGAACTAACATGAAAGTCGTAGTTGAATAGCCACAAGTTGCTTGGCTGCAAAATGACTGGTTCGCGTTAAGAAAAACTTTTAGTGATCGGAAAAGTTAAGAAACCACGTTGCTTTAGGCATATCCACTCATTGCCTGAAACGTACGAAAACAACACAAGTAAAGTGTAAAGTAAAAGATGTTAGTATATATATGACGCATTTCTCCGACGCTGCGTTAATTCCCCACCATTTCTTTTTCCGTTAACACGTTTCTCTTAATGGTCACTTCATTTAGTTAATATATAATTGACCCTGGGTCAGGTGCAAAAATGTCCAAGGACTATTCATCTTAGAATTTCATACCCTATCCACCCTTTCAATAAACTCCATCATTTTTGTCTCACCATATATATATATATATATATATATATATATATATATGTATATATATATATATATATGTATATATATATATATATATATATATATATATATATATATATATATATATAAGGTGTAACTGAGGAACCATGTTTTTTTTTTAATTATTGTATTTTCTTAAAATTGTATTTATTCTGTTAATTTAATTAAAATGCTTTTTTTAACCCGACTTCAAAAAAGTGTGGTTCTCAATTCGTCTGTTTTTTTTTAATGCTTGTTACCTCAGAACTCCGTTATTTATGAACCGATTTTTTGTTTATTTTAAATGGATTTCCCATTGGTCCCGTTGTCACCAAATCGCATTCTGATGAGAGGATCCCCTGGAAATCGAGGAAAATCCTCAATTTATCTGTGATTACCAATTTCTGCGAAATTTTTGTTTTGTTCGAAAGGGTATACTCATTCATAATGGAAAAATAAGAAACTTTTTTTAAAAACCGACTGCAAATAAAAAATTTTTTACAAAAATAAACCGACCCAAAAAAAAAAATTTTTACAAAAGAAAACAAACAAAATGCATGTAAAAAAAACTGAAAATCTGCTATGAAAAAATGCACTAAAAATAAAAAAAAATAAAAAATATTTTGACAAAATGGAAACCCGACTACAAAAATCAAATCTTCTAAAACCAAAAATGCACTAAAAAGTAAAAAAATAATTGCGTATTCTTGTGTCAATTTTAGTTCACCTAAGCAAAAATTTTTAAATATATTTTAAACAATTATTGTTATT